>JBCFXI010001440.1:0-53720 GCA_038496175.1 Ampulex compressa | reverse complement strand
AATATATATTATTAATGATCGATCATGCAGCTGTTGTAAATCATAGGCAAGAGTAAAATGACCAGGTAACTAAGTAATTATCAATGTATTATCATATGCACATTTTTTTTCATTTTTGTTTCAATGTATATTTAATCGTAGAGGTTTAATCGATCAAACGTAGACGTGCGGGGAACATTTAAGCGCATCTTATTACACATAATGTAATACAATATTTTTTTATATAAAATATATGCTTCTACAGATAAAAAAAAATAGTCTAAGTTGCAAAAGTCGCGTAAATTTGAGGACAACAAATGCCAAATACATTTGATTTTAGTGTAAAATAATCTTGAAAATTGACAAATACATATTTTATATCAGTACAGTGTGGTATAGTACAGAACCATGAAAAATCATGCATTATTACAGATATTCGTGAACAGTCCAAAGGCTTTTGAGATTAACTTCAGAGATTTACATATATGGCTTTTCTTGGAAAATATTTCAGACAAGTGAACATGGACTGCGGTGGTGAATACGCGCTGACTGAATATGACAACAAGTGGGAGATAAGTACGCCAAATTATCCGAACATTCCTCCTCCGTATGCTGAGTGCTTCTGGAAGATCTTGGCACCTGCCGGCGATAGAATCTCCATTCACTTCATCGAAAGATTCGACTTGAGCAACAGTGAAAAGTAAGTCATTGGAACTCAATATATACAATGATATAAAATAACGCATTAAGAAGCATCGGCGTGTAGATCACGAAGATCACGATTATTTTCGTTTATATCGAGGATTTTTTTCATAGCTGTGAAAAGGAATATGTAGAGATAAAGGACGGTGGTACGGCGAATTCTAAGCTCTTAGGAAGATTTTGTGGCGACACTCCGCCCAGCAGCATGACGACATCAGGCACCATGCTATACGTGCATTTCTATTCTGAAATGTCGGAACCAAAGAACGGTTTTAAGGCTTCGGTCGTGTCTGGAGGTGAGTTGCTTCATTCCTGTATCTGTTTCTATTATGTCTTTTAACCCTTAGCGAATGAATGCCGCCATATTTGCGACATGATAAATAATCCAAGAAAATCGAATACCGCCATATTCGCGACATTACAAATATTCCAAGAAAATCGAATGCCGCCATTTTCGTGACATTACAAATATTCCAAAAAAATCGAATGCCGCCATATTCACATTACAAATATTCCAAGGAAATTGCATGCTGCCATATTCGTGATATTACAAATATTCCAAGAAAATCGAATGCCGCCATCTTTGTGACGTTACAAATATTCCATGAAAATCGAATGCCGCGATATTCGCGACATTATAAATATTCCAAGAAAATTGAAGGAGCATTCCTCGCCGATCATTAAGAGAAAGCACACCGTTTTGTATACGGTATACGATAGTACAAATTTATAAATGCATACAAATCTATATATTACATACATACATCTATTCGTATATTTCAACCCCCATTATTTTTCTGTAATTTTCACTTTAGCATCTTTTTGTATGAACATATCTGTTTATATACTAACTATTGTTACTCAAAATTTCCATAAAATCCAATGAAAGCGATATTAATCGTGCACTTTCCTCGCTCTAGTAATAATGCGATTAACTTGTTAAAATTCCGTGTATCTACTGCTCATTGTGCTAGAAAAATGGGCTCATCCGTTAAGCGTTAATGCATGTAAATTGTTTGCTTAAATACCCATACTGTACATGAAACATTAATTTTCATTAACTATATTTAGTAATGCAGATTACCTGCTTTGGTAATTCTATATAGCGTACAATTGTATTTTTAATATTACTAGGACATATTAATCCTTTACACCCGAATCTGAATGTCTAAAAACTGTTTATTATTTGGTCCTAAATACAATATCATATATTCGTTAGAATTATTATTTTTATGACAATGAATCCTTGTATTTTTGTAGAAGTTTGTGGTGGAATTATAAGGGGCACCAGCGGAGTTATCAATTCGCCAAATTATCCATTCTCTTACCCTAAAAACCAGACGTGCGTCTGGAGGATAATTGGCCCGACGGATCACACTCTGAAAATCCAATTCCGCGATTTCCATCTCCCTGGCTTCCGCCGATGCGAATACTCGGACCACGTAATAATAAGCGAAAAAGTGGCAGAAAATGACACGCGTAAGAACCGTCACTGTTTGTGTTGTGTCATCCAATGTCATTGTTTTCTATTCAAGTGGCATTGTATGTTCGAAAAACTAATGTCTGGGAAACTTTAGAAAGAATAAGAAAATTGAGAACTTAAGAAGAACGTGAGAAAATAGTAGAATAGAATGACCATGACAATGTGGTAACTACTTCTAAAGCAGTTTTGATTATAAATTATTACAATACGTCATTTGATTATTCTTTATAGTTTCGGTAATCGGGAAATTCTGCGGTTTCACGAAGCCTGATCTCATCGAGACATCGTTCAATGAGGTAACTGTCGTATTTAGAAGCGACAATCGGGAGTACGCTATATACAAAGGCTTCAGCATGAACTTCACGTCCAGTTTGGAAAGTGAGTATACGCTTTGATACTTTACTTAGTACGTTCTGTATACTTATGCTGTACTTAGTACGTTCAAAAATACTTATGCTGAGATCCATATATCGTATAAATATTACTTCTCGCAGCGTGTGGCGGCGAACTAACGGCAATGAGCGGTGTCATCAAATCCACTGGTTATCCCAACCCAAGTACACGCTCCAGGTATACATTGTTTTAATTATCATTAGGTTTAACCAATTGTTTATTCTCGGTACAAGAATCTTTTTTTTTAAACGTTGACTGTTGTTTCAGTCACCGATGACTGACTCTGAATTTTTTATTTAGGCTGTGTCAATCACCGGTAACGGGCAGTACAAAATAGAATATAAAACTAAAAAGATTACATTGTTTTGATAAACTTTAAAAAAGTGCAGGATCGCATTATTAATGTACTTAAATATTTCTTACCAAAAAATTCTAGTGGGTTTTATCGAAACACTGTAAACAAAAAAAGTAGTTGTCCTTTCTTGAATGAATGTCAATAAGCATTTTGGTCTAAACGTTATGATATTCTACCATAGGAAGGAACAATGGCCTTAATATGTTTACACACCTGCATCGAGTAAATTTCAGTCTTAGAGGTGCGCTTGGCATTGCTGTACCACAATACCAGCGCACTTCTAAGCAACGCGCGTAAATTGACAGAGATTTCCTTGTAAATCCGCCTAGCAGTCAACGTGGTAATATTCCTTCGTTAACATTCGTTCAAGTTCATTCGTACAAATTCTTAAGTATTATAATAATACCGTAGACGTGAAAAAAAACCAGCTTGCTTGCAAAATACTGATAAATATTGATACAAATACAAATAATACAATAATACAAATAAATATTAATATTAATCTCTTAATGTTCTTTGAGATTAGGAATTACTATTACAAAAAATAGCGTCATATTAAAATTGATTATTTTATTTTTGTCGTGATGATTACATAATGGATGTGGCATCAGAATGTTGATAAAAAAAAATATTTGAAATCCTCATTGTATGTACATTACGATATCAACATGCACAAGAAACACCGCCTCTCCAATGTTCGAATGTTCGTATTCCTGAAATTACGTATGCATAACATTTATTTTACCAGATATTGTGATTGGAGGATCAAGCTGCCACTAGGCTATCAGGTCGTGGTAGACATATTGGATCTAAGCGTCTTTGAAATACCGCGAACCACACGATTGGGATATTCAGTATCGGTAAATCTCGATTTGTTAATATTCTGAAATGTCCTACTTCGAAAATGATACGTACGTATCTTAATGGATGATTTGTTTATCACTGGGTTGCAGTTCTACAACGACCTGCGTTACAAATCTAGAATTAAGGTAATAGGACAAACTCCGAATACAGATCAGGTGAGAAGCTCCAGCAATAACATGATGATCGGATATTGGTCTTCGACTGGACATCGAGGAATTAAATTCCGCTACAGAGCTGAAGCGCCAGCACGTATGTATCCCATACCCTTTTTTCGACCTATGTCCTTTATTGTCAAAGAGGAAGCAATTCAAAAGTAAAGCGAAGAAATTACAGGAACATAAAGAAGAATAAATGAAAGAAATAAAAAGGAACACGAAATAGGCCCTGGCATATAATAATGTTTCGTTTGACTAAAATACGCATCACGTTACTTAATGTTACATTGCAAACCCAAAGTTACGTTCTTTTTATTAAGAATTGACGAAAAGAAATATTTTCACGAAACAGTTCGTATTTTTAAAGTAAAATGTATTATGGTTTTCGATTGTAAATGGTTGTGTCAAAATTTACCAAACACTAGTTTATAATATAGCCCTGTTCTCGTTGTATTTCTCTAAAAAGAATGTATGAAAAGGAAGTAGATGAATTCTTAAGATTGATGATGCTTTTGAATATTGATGTATCTAGCAGAGCAAAATGTTAATTAAAATTTTTCAGAGTAAAAATACACTAAAATATCTTCTTCTTGAAACAAAAGATAAAAATGAATTTTTGTATGAGATAACATTTGCAAAGGGATTAAAAGATGATCTAAAACGTCACATTAGAAAAAAAGAAATAGAAAAGACTTTCTCATGTCGAGACGCTTCAAACATTTCAACATCTATTATCATTTACATATTACTCGACTTCATTCCCTGTATAATATTTCTCTTCATTGCTACTACCTCGATTCACTGACTATCAATTCCTTAACTATTTAATTCTTCCAATTTACTTCATTTTCCACAGTCCATTATTTAGAAAGAAAATTTTTCTTCTCTTAAAGCTTGTGGTGGCCTCATACAAGAAGCCCAAGGTGTCATAACACCCCCGCAAACCTTGCCGTTCAACGCGTCTTCCTTCTTCTGTCAATGGTCTCTACAACCACCTGAGAGCCTAACGAGTATGGACAACGACACCGGATTAACACTGTCGGTAAAAGTCAGTGGCTACGTTGGCGGACACGAGGGTTATTTCCATTCGAAGTACTGCGTTTATCCCCAATTCATATCGGTCACAGGTAAGAATATAAATAACTCTAATAAAATACTCAATTATTCCTTTAACTCTCTATTATGCCACCGTGATCTCGAAGTGATGTTTCGTTTATGTGCTTTCTCCTACATCGGTTACTGTTGCTTTGTAAATTACCAAATTATTACATACCAAAATGTCGCTGGAAAGTCATTACACATTCCTTATATTACACATTACACGTTCCTTGTATCCAAGTCTTTCTTCTTTTTTGAAGCACATAAGATCATGGAATAAGAATGAGATTACACCGAGAGCGAAATACTTTTTCTACAATTCAATTGTCCATGTTTAAAATAAACTTCGATTATAGAGGACTAATTGAGTATTCCAGCTACTTTAAACGCTAATATTGATATAAATAGACTTGAACATTCACCAAATACTGTTTACAGGTGTGGGAATGCTATGCGGAAATATAACCGAACCTAAATACATAAGAAGTCCGAAACCCGTCAACGAGTTAACGGTATGCTGCTCTTTTTAATCGTTATTCGTCTACAAAAAAATGTCCGACCATACGCGTAAGAAATATGAACGATTCATTGTACGTCGATATTTGCAGATAGTGAACGGTACTTATGGAAAATTAATGCGATTTAATTTGGAGTACCAATGGCAGACTTGCGGTGGCATATTGCGAGGACCGTCGCATACCGTTCAATCACCAAAGCATATTTCGTACCCGATAAATTGCGCATGGCACGTTGATTATCCGACCATGGGAGAGATGATAAAGCTCACTTTCTCGCGATTCAACCTGGGCACCTGCGATCAGGGCTACATGATTATCAGGTATTCCTGCTTGACACGTATTTATTCTTTATACATTAAATCCTATTATTTGTTATTTTTGAGTCATGTTATGTTATTGTGCCGCGATAAGTATGTCATCTGGGTCTAATTCAATCACGGTTCAAATGAAACCTTTTATGCAGTTTATGTATATGTGTATATAATATGTATATGTATGTATATATGTTGGATTGGACTGCTCAATAACACAGATAGGAAAGCGAAAAGTCCCAGGTTCTCGAGTCTCGGTCCAGCATGTCAAAGGCTCAACATTTTCCGGAGTGCCTGTATATATGCATACACACATATACATGCACGCACACGGAGGCACACATGCGGACACACGCATACATGTTACGGCCTAGGTCTACTTGCTCGTACTTCGTATAATTTTATAAAATTTCTGGTCAATCAAGCGATCATGCAAATGTTGGAATGGAAAAGAATTGGATTTTTGGATAACCGAACCGGAAACGAGGACAGTTTATATATAGTTTCGTAATCATTTAAATGAAAAAAAGAGAAAAAGAAATAGAACACTGAGTTTCAGAAATCACGTGAACATTCGATGACCAAGCGCCACATTTAACCGACTATAAAATCTAAATTCTTCACACAAAGTTAGAAAAAACGTATATTCGAATACAGAATATAATAACAACCGAGTGCTTACATCATGTTTCTGCGATAGTTGTAAAAAAAAATGGAACACCAATAGACACTCACATCGATTTTCATGAACAATCACGGCGCATATTTTCTGTATCAGAAACGGTGGTTCAAATTCTCCCAAGATCGGTAAGTTCTGCGGTAACATCAAGCCAAACATCACCAGTACCTCCAATCAGCTCTGGATAGAGTACTACGCAAGTGCTGATCCAAACGATTTCGAGTTCAATTTGGAACTGGCAAGTACTGGATGTGGCGGCATTTTGCGCCGTAACAGCAAAGAGATCTCCTCTCCAGGGTAACTTGGTTTTACACCGGACATTAATGAGCAAGAAATGATATTCCGCGATATTCTCATTTTCTACAAAACACGATTACAGATTCCCAAAACAATATCCTGCCAACGCGGAATGCGCATGGGAGATAACGGGAGACAACGGTTATCACGTGGGTCTGTCGTTCGTAGATCGATTCAACTTGGAGATCAGTACGAATTGCGAGAAGGACTACGTGCAGGTATGAAGCAAACTGGCGAAAGCCTAATGTCTGATTTGTCAGATTTTCAATATTTCAGATTTTCATATTTTCCCATATTGTGAATTTTTAATAGTACCTGGAGAAGGAATTATGTGAAAAGACAAGTAGATCGTAGTCTTCTCATCGCGTAAAGGTAGTTCAACTACAGAATGCAGTTCTGTTTATAATATACTTCTTTCACAAAACGATTTTGGGTAGATTAGTCAAATTTGGATATAAATGGTGAAGTTATATATGAAAATGACTGTAAATTATCGCCAATATGGAGTTTGAAGTAATCGTTTCGTTCAACTCGCGACAGAAGAAAGTTTTCATCCACGAATACGAATCTGAATAATCGATTTCGAGTATTTTATGTTCATTGCTTTTCTACAGCAGTTGCAGAGCAAGACACTTCATTGCACGTATATATAAAATTACACGATTTTTTTTGAAGGTGGTATATATTTTTCTCATAAGTAATCGAATCTAAAGCTATAATTACGGTCAAACTTCTTCTAACTATTGACATACCAGTTCAATAAGTTCGCGGAACATTAATCAAAAAAACAAATTTATAATTGTAAATATGACTTTAAAAATTAAAGACTTTAAACTAAAAAGGCTTTAAAGTTAAAAATCGCGCCAAATATTGTTCACAAAGCCATACTCGAATCTGTTTTTGTTGCATTGTTAACGAATAGAGCGCCCACTGTGCACACAGCTTTTCAAAATGCAAAACCTCATTTCAAATATTGAAAAACAGTATGGAATTTTTGTCTATATTCTTATGAAACATGAAATACAAAAAGAACGTCGAAGCTTTAATTCTACTCTTGACAAATGAACAACGCTTCGCGAACTTATCGAACAACCTATCAACAACTTATCGAACATTATCATCATTGGATTTCCCGAAGACCATGAACGAGGCATCTCCTGTTAGATCAAGCGTAGCCTTGTACTCACACTTCGATCGACTCAGGATACTTATTCACGACTCAGTCTACCCATTTCGACTTGTCAAATCCAGTTTACATCGACGATTATCGTTTCGCTCAGGTGTTTAATTGGGCCACGGATAAGGGCCCAGGTGGATACTGGTCGGAAATCGCTAAAGTTTGCGGGCGAAATACACCGGCGCCCATCAACAGCACCGCGAATCGCATGAAGGTGATCTTCCACTCGGACGACGCCATTCAGGGCGACGGTTTTCGGGCGCTCTGGAGTGAGAATTGCGGTGGGATCTTCAACGTTACCACGGATGTCAATGTCATCCAGTCGCCTGCGTATCCTGGCCTCTACAAGAATAATCTCAATTGCAACTACACCTTCGTTGCTCCCAACCAAGATATCGTCGTTCAGTTCACGGACTTCCAGCTGGAAACCGGTGAGGGTTTAATGCTTCGTGGCATTTCAGACACGTGGAAATTTATATCGACTTTATCTTACATATTGTGAGGATCGATGGGGGTGGTTGGCTTCAAGTTCTTTTTTCGCCAGCCACTTGTGTCGATAAGCGAAGATACTTTATTGATATTACTAGGTTGTTCCAAAAGTGTCTTCCGCTATCTGCACGCTGCGGTTTTATCCGACAATGTTTATACAAAGGTGAAAACCTAATCTGCCAAAAGTTGTCCTTTTTATACTTCAGTCGTCTTCTAGTTGTGTGTATAATTCAATGAAATAATAGGAAGCAAATATGATGTGGATCTATTATTTTCTTATGGAATGGAAGAAACCTTTGAAACAACTTAATATTATGATACAGTTTTCGATACTCTAGCTATTTAGTCTGTTTCTAACACTGAAAACTCTGCTCTTTCTGACTCTGTTCTGTGACTCTGATTCCGACTCTGCTCTCCGTACTGTATACTGATAAGTGGAGATACTTTATTGATATTATTCTGATAGAGTCTTATTCTATACTCTAGAGTTTCATTCTGTTTCTCACTCTGACTGTTTACTCTGCTTTCTGATTTTGATTTTGACTCTGCTCTCTGTACTCTACTCTGTAATTCTTTGCTCTGCTCTCTGTGACTCTCTGTAACTAACTGCCCTTCTTCTCTAATGTCTCTGCACGCACCTCTTCTTACTTGCATGCATTCACCCACCCATCAACTAGGTTAACCGCGCACTCCATCCCAATAGCTCTGCTTTTAGCACCTCATAGTCCAAACTCATTTCTTCAGACGCACGTATTTATACCCTTTAAAATATTTATCCATTCTCACACCGGACTATTTTCGCATTCCCAAAATATTATGGCTGCATCTTTGGTCAAAGTCTTATATTACGTTGTTATTACGTACACGTTATGCGTATGTAATAGAATGTTATCTTTGAATCGATGTAATTTATTACGCAGCGTCTGATTTGAAGAAAGCGTCGGTGTTTTATAATCGTGTAATATGTGCATTAATTTTCTTTGACAGTTCATTGACCATTGACAGTCCTTTAAACTGTCATGGTGATTAAAAAAATGGAATATTTATTTTCGAAAAAATGCGCAAGACGCTAATTTGGAACCATTATTTCTGCTAGCTTTGCTCACTACAGAAGACTAAAGTAAATACATAACGACTTCCGTGTTCAATAATATATCAAGTTGGGAATGAATACTGCTTTATTTTGCTACTTTCATTTCCGCATCCAAGCAAAATTGTAGGTACTCCTTTTCCTCGGTCAGGAAGTTTGAACGTGCGCAAAAGTGAGCAGTAAAGATATGGTATGAAATATTAGTTGTTTGTGTTCTTCTTGTTATTCTTCACCGCACGCGTTCTATGTTTATAGTAAAGTCACATCCTGCGCAATATTTTTGGGTCGACTTATCCGCTACCTGAAATACGACAGTAAATAATATCCTAGTTTATATAAAAAAAAATTATTTCAATTCAATATATTTTAACGGATAACACTTGTCGAGTTAAGAACTAATAATGTCATAGGAAATATTAACACGCACGATAAAGGTATATACATCTTTCAATAGTATGACACGATCGTAAAGTTTTATTTCAGCAATTATCTATGATTTAAAAAGGAAAAATATATCAGGAATATTTACCACAACAACAAAGGAACCGTTCATATTTTTCGTGGTATCAAAATAACATAGTTTCTGTCAATCAAATGTTATTCGCAGGGCGAGGAAATTGTCAATTTGATAACGTCACGGTTCTGACGAAGGGTATGTTCATGATGGAGGAAGATGATCAGACATTCTGTGGCAATGAATTACCGCCATTACTGAGGTCCACGTCGGAAATGCAGATTATCTTCAAAACCGACAAATACGTACAACGACATGGCTTCCAGTTTAAGTACTTCATTACTAGTACGTGCCCTTTTCACTTCACATTTAATTCTCACCGAAGAAATAACATAAGTAACCAAATTGATAACATAAAAGAGCCTTGTCATTGTTTTGATCGTGAAAAAGAATGTCGCAGTTACATATTCATAAATGATCTTTTTCATTTATTCGTTATGTTACGTTAGACAAGTTATCGCTGACCTGCCGTATTGAAATTATTCGTCAAATATCAGGCCTGAAATTCGGGATGTTTACAGTATACATTTTATCCGCATTTAATCGATACGTGCCACGGACATTTTTAGATTGCGGCGGTATATTGACGGAACCTGGTGATATCGCGCCCTTGATGCACAATGGAAAATATTTTGGCCGTCTCAATTGCACCTGGCTAATCAGAGCGCCAGAAGGGAAGAGCATCACGGTGCGATTTGAGAAGTTTGTTCTGGAATACAGCCCGCAGTGAGTTCAACGATAAGCTGATCCTTGCCAATGAATATCTCGCGCGAAATTTCAGAAGAAGCAAACGTCGTTTATGTACATAATTAGATTTCTGAATAACTTACAGTTGCTACTATGATTACGTCACCGCTTACGATGGGGACAGCATGGAAACCGGCAGGTTAATGGGTGAATTCTGCGGCAACCTAACGGATCATTTGCCCACATTAAAATCCGAATCTAACGTTATGGTCGTGAACTTCAAAACCGATGATTCTCAACACTATGAAGGATTTGAAGCCAAGGTAACACGCGTCAGATTGCCACCTTGTGTCTGGAATCATTCGTATATCTACACCTTAAACCAGACATCAGGATGTTGATTAAACTATAGTTCGATATAATGAAAAAATAGTTTCTGTACCTTTCAATCGATAGTATTTTTATAAATATAAATATCTTCATCTTGGGAAAGGTTTTTCTCATTTTTCGAGAAAATGAATTGTGATACTATATTTTTTAGTTAATTTATTACACTAAAAATACTATTTAGTTCGTGAACTTTGTCAACGTTACTCGATAAAAATACTGTCCTAATCGAGAAACATTAGATATCATGTTGGAATAATATTTGTATGTCACTGTTAAATCTGTCGACAAAAATAACGTGTACATGACGGAAAGGTTGAAACTATTACACGAAAGGTTTATGAGATTTATTAGTGTACTGTTATATAACGGACATGATGTTTACATTTCCAAACAAATTTAAATAATTGTAGGTTCTATTTAATAACAATCCGGCGTCCGGCTGCGGTGGTGCAGTAAATTTGACTGGCGTGCAACAGCAGACCTTTAGAACTCAAAAAACTGCAATGTACGAGAGCTTGGAGGACTGTCACTGGAAAGTAACAACGCCGCCGGGAAAAGTTATCAAGCTGACTATCAATAGCATGGATATCAAGAACATGACTAACAGTACGCGTAAACAGCCAGCGGATAATGAATGTTCCGGTGATTACTTGGAGGTAAGCGAAACTGTGGAAGCTGCATAAAATAAATGTGTTTACAGGAATTTGAAAACGAGCGATCTAGTCTCGACAGCGTGATATCTTGGCCCTAAAAATATTTTGAAAAACGGTAACTTAATTAAGTAACACAAATTTAAACGACATAAACGAGGCTTTTGATATGTTTTTAAAACTGAGTTTAAAGTTTAAAATTTAATTAAACCCAAAATTTAATCGTGTATTTATATTTCAATTAAATAAATATGAAAAAAAATGTTCAGAGGAATTTTAAAACGAGCGATCTAATCTCGACAGCGTGTTATATTGGCCCTAAAAATATTTTGAAAAACGGTAATTTAATTAAGTAACACGGATTTAAGCGGCCTAAACAAGATTCGTGATATGTATTTAAAACTAAGCTTAAAGTTTAAAACTTGACTAAATTTAAGCTTAACCATGTATTCATATTTCCCTACTTCCCTTTCAGATTCGCGATGGTGGTGGTATGTACAGCGAACTTATAGGTCGATATTGCGGAAACACTGTGCCGCTCCCGATAGTATCTTCTGCAAATTCGTTATGGATCAGATTCTACAGCGACGGCACCGAGGAAGGTGCCGGGGCTGTAGGAACTCTGACAGCTATAGACTGTAAGTAATTAAAAAATTTTATAGCGATTCTTTATTTCCAAGAAGTTACGGACAATTTAATAACTCAGATAATATAAACGCAAATAATCCTGGTTCAATAAATGATTTGCTTAGATGCAGATAAATGTACGATATAAATATATTATGAAACGCAAATAAATTAAAGAAATGGTCCTTGCGCGCAATTTTAACTACTTTACAACTGCTCACAAAGACCATTTGTTTAACTTATGTATAATTCCCAGCTAGAGGAAGTAATTATGTATTGTACAAAACAGTGTAAGCTGGATATTAGTTTGGGATACAGATTCCACATTACGTTAAAATTAGATTTGTAATAAGAAGTATCAAACTTTTGTACGCACCTTTCACTTAGAAATTCGAAGGTTCCGAAGATAAGCGATAAATTCCAGGAAAATTCATAAAATACTTCATGATTCGATCGGGGCCATTTAATGGTTTAACGTTGCTAAGTAATTTGTTCCTCCCTTTGTTGCAGCACTATGCGGCCTGAGTGTGCGCCCAGTAAACGACTCGATAAATTTGCTAGTGTCGCCGAATTATCCAAACACGTATCAAGCTGGTACGCAGTGTCGCTGGATTTTGCGCCATCCGGACGACTTCAGGGACATGTTGCTGTTACGCTTCGTGGAATTTGACTTGTCGGATTCCGAGAGATGTGAGAATGAATATGTGCAAATAACGGATAAACAGGTAATTCAGGACGAGGACAGTTTTCCGTAACTGACAGATTATAGTTCTTATTTATGCGAAAATGATCAATGTGTAAAATATGCTTCATTATCCGAATAGAATCGAAAATACATCAACGAAGGTTTCGGCGAGGATTTCGTATTTAGTGGTAGAGAATCGTATCCAGTCAGCGTAACCATGGTAAGATATTTTTCGATTACGATCATGAAAATCGCATGGTAGTATTCGTACATCAATAATATTTAGTGTACGATAACTTATTACAGGGAAGTCGTTTACCTATGTCCTCCTACAGATATTGCGGTAGCGCTTTGCCACACGATTTTTACAGGTAAATATTCTCAATAAGTATTTGATATAATGTTCCAATTATTATCACCAAATACATACATACATAATAAATAAAAGTCAGCTTCTAATATAATTCAGTCGATCAGTTCTAAATAATGATCAAAACCCAATAACTATATAACTGTCTATTCTGCAAATGTAATTTTCCTTTGAAGTATTATATTATAACACAATTTTTTTTATTTTTATATCGGTGGCAGAATCTTAATAAATCGCGTAATAGATTATAACAACCAGAAATTTCCGTTATTTATTTCGTTTTTTCGCGGTACAGAAACTGTAGTTAGATTCTACGTAGCCAGGAAATCGTTTTGATACAAATTTAAAGAATATCATTAAATATATTTTAGACTTGTAAATATTTCACAGATAAATTTCTTTAAATGCAGAGGAATCACAAGTGAATCATAATTTAAAACGCTGTATTAAAAACCTATCCTCCGAGATATATCGATATCTATCGAATAAGTAAACTCAGGCAATGATTCTTTTTATTTATTTCTTCCATAAAAATGTCTAAAACATCGATGCGTTAACACGACATACTGCTTATAATACACAGACTATCCCGATTTATCAATGAAGATAAGATAAGCATTATCAGCGTTTCGCATAATTTAAGGCCACACCTTTCATTATCCATTTCATGTTACATGGTATACTATACGCATAGTTCATCAAAGTATAATCCTATGCATGGAAGATTCTATGCATGGAATATACACTTAAGGCCGCGTGGATAAGAAATACTTTGTCATTAACAAAAATGTCACAAACATGTTAGTTCATAATAGAACGTTCTACATTTCCAATTTTCCGAATTTGTAATTGGTACTTCAACTTGGACTGCAATTATTGATCTATGTTTCATGCGATTATAGCTACAGCAATGAGGTCGAAGTGCTATTCAAGGGTGCCACCGCTGGTCACAAAGGGTTCAAAATCGAATACAGCACGCCGCCTTGCAATCGTAGTTACACCAATGAACAAGGACGAATTGTGCATCAGGGATTCAACGATTGCACGATCACGATCGAGGCACCAGTTGGTTACACTATTTCTTTGTACTTCAATCAGTTTAGGCTTTACGACATGGAACAATGCACGACTGCTGGCTTGCAGGTAAATATCCTCGAATCTTTTTTCCTTTTTAATTGAACGTTTAAGGTCATGTCCACCTTCCTCGCATCTTTGTTTGATGTTGCAAATTGAAGATCGCGAATAATGCCTCGCTAAATATTACTTTCGCAAGATTAAAGAAATTAAATCCATTGATGCAGTTTAACGTGCAACTTGCATAGCAAAATGTTTTTTGAGTATATAAGAACCTTTGAAAAATGGAAGTGTAAAAAGTTAAATTTACTCAAATTGTGAAAGTGCAAATTTACTCAAATTTCTAATATATTTCTTCGATTCCCTTATTAACTTTTTAAGGGGGAGCCTTTTGCAACTAAAACACTCAAGAGTTAATACAACGCTTACCAAACCTTATTGATCGTATAATCCTGGAGCGCATAATTTCATATTATTTGCATATAATAAACATGGTTTCTTGTAGAGTTATTTCATCTCCGTATCATTGAACATTAACATATTATTTACCAACATCCCTTTTTCGGGACGCTGGTTTTTTTTATTTATTTCTTTCCGATTAGCTTACCGTAGGAAATTAATTAATCAGTGCATTTTATAGGTTTGCACTTAGCACTGGCATATAATGTGTTAACGCTCGCATTCTCAATGATACCCAACATTCCTCAAAGACTTAAAAGAAAATCGACCTCTATAACGAAAGCATAAAATTCTGATTGCTGATATTCTAGATTCGGGATGGAGACGCAAATGGCAATCTTATCAACACCCTATGCGGCATAACATTGCCCAGCCCAATTTTCAGCACCGGAAACAAGCTTACCTTGTACTCTTGGTCTACCGCAAAAACATCTTACGGGACTTACGATATAACTTACACGACGACGGACAAAGGTACTGCTTCCATTCTGCAATATACAAAGTTTACACGTGGCATCTGATACTCACGATCAATCTAACAACGATCAATGTCCACCGAATTTCGCGATGAAATTACCGCCCTCTGCATATCCGAGATTTCATCTGAAACTTGAGAAACCACCGGTGGAGGAGTTCTCTCGTATCAAACGCATATCGGATTTCGCGCAAATTGAAATTCTGACCGAAGTGGTATCGTGTAATTAATAACATTCGTAGGTCGAGGGTGTGGAGGCAAAATATTCAATTATGGTGGAAAATTCAGTTCGCCCTTGTATCCAAACGCATATCGCAATAATACGGTGTGTACCTGGGACGTGAGTGTGCCGCAAGGTTTTAAGATTGTCCTGGAATTCTCTAACTTTGATATAAGCAACAACAGAAGCTGCGCTACCAACAGTGTCAAGATCTATGATGCGCTGCCAAACGGCGCGCGCAGTTTACATTCCACGTATTGCGGAGGGGTGAGTCGATTGACAGCCTTGCTTTTTTAACTTAGGAGTGTATGGTCTATAATCGAGCAGGGAACAGGAACGAGGAGAAGATTCTTTACTTCATGTTTAATCCCTCATTAACCCTTGCACAGTGTGGTAGAATTACGAATTCTGGTTCAAGAGATGTCTAGTTTTTCTTTATGTTCGAAAATACTTCGGCATGTAATAAATAATGTAAAAAAAACGTGTTTTGGATGAACATTTTCGGATGAAGTTGAACTGTTATTACGCTTTACCCGTGTCTGACACGGGATAAACTGTAAATGGGTTAAGGGGACCTTTTCAAAAATACAAAGGCTATAAAAGAAGGAACGAAAGATATACTAAATCAATAATGGGGAGGTAATTATAATACAAAGTAACAAACTAAAAATAACTTATTTGTGATACGTTAATGGAAGAAAAAACTTAATGTCGCGTGTCGCGCGACTGTAGTGATGACATTATCATCTAGAACTAAATAGAAAATATTGTGCGTTTTCTTTACATTTCCAACGTTTCAAAGATAAATGTGTGCATGCCATTAAGTGGTCGACAGTTACTATCGTAAGTGCTTTATATTTTAATGAATGGAAATGAACAGGAACCTAGTAGTGATATGAGAAAAAGAACAAAGACTTACTTCGTTAACATAAAAATCGCCAAAGCCGTCAAAATGACGGATCTGTGACTTCTTTGAGAAATTCTCATAATTTGTATTTTACCGAGACATGTGAACGATCAAATTTTATATTTTATATAAATACTTATAGTATAACCAGATAATTTGATATAATAATAAGTAGTTCTACTGGTAATTACCTTAATCGTCAATTATATGAACTAAAAATATCAAAAGTACTATAATAAAAACATACTATAATACATTCATAATTAATTTAGTCTTCAAAAAATCCATGCATAATATAAAACTATGTCGTATATAAAAGTTATAAAATATTAATTTAGACTCTCGAAAAAATCAGATTCTTGCATCATGAAATCGCTTGTTAAGGAATCTTTAATCTTATCGCCACTTACGGTGCAATGGAAATGACATAGATATCGAGTTGAATAACGTTAGATTATCGATCCATTTTTGCTGCGATCAAAGAGCTTCATTCTTTATTGTGCCATATCAATGGCTACGATGTTCAACTTAGACCTTTCTACTTAATATAGCTTTCAGAATATGATTGTTTAATATATATAGGCATATCCGAGATTAATTCTGGACCTTGCTAAATGTTTTATATACAATTTAAGAGTCGGAGTTAAATAACTGTTAATATTATGCACTGGTTAAAAACACGATTCTATTAACATAAATGCGTTAAAAAATGTCTACGGTATAAATTCATTCTGAAAACACAATTTACAGTGCCATATAATTACCGGCAAAGAAATGACTAATTTGGTCTATCTATTACGGTTCGAACGATTTTATCGCTAGTATTCCAAATACTGAAGATTCGATATAGATATCGAGTTGAAGAGTATCGAATTATAAATGCTCCCTCGGCACAATCAAAAAGGTTTAATATATACCATTCATTAGAGAGATTACTTAACCGAGCACCGCTTATCTAAAGTGGCTTGTGCAAAATTAATCAGTAATCTAAAAATAGTGATTCGCGAAAATCATCCTAGATTTACAGAAAATTGAATTTAAAGTAATTTTAAATAAATCGTTATGAAATTCATAAATGTTTAAGTTCACCGCATCGTTGACTATCATAAAATGCAGAAATCAAGTAGATTGTATAAGTATTAAAATAAAGTATTATATATTAAATCGATAAAGATTACTTTTGCGTGATCAAGGTTAAGAGCATCGATGCAATATCTTCTAGATCCATTTGTGATATTTAAAATTCGGAAAAATTATAATTTTGTTTTAAGATTGCTTTTGTGAAAGATTTATTTATTCACATATCCTTACATAAACATAATGTTACATACGATACAACATAATTGAAGATCGATCCAAACAGGCGAAATAACAAACTTTGAAAGACTCGTAAAATATTTCTAAATAAATTAAATAATATGAATTAATTAATAATCGATAAATCCGTATACTAAGTGGCAAATATATTTATTTTGATTTCGATTACATTGACAATGGTTTATTCGGTGCTTTAATTTAAAACGCGTTTCAATCGATGCGATCGTAAATTTAATACAGAAAGCAAAAATCAAGTCGTGTTACAAATAATAGTTACATTTACCGTCTTACTCATTAAAATCATAACCAGACAATACGATGGTCATTGAACAAAACTAAAATAATTTGCACGATGTGCAAAAGTTAACAATTTGATTAAATACACATGGTAAGAAGGTCGATGAAATACAAACCTTACAATGAAAATATATTTTTGCAGGACGATCCGGCACAATTAGAGGCTGACGGCAACCGGATCTTCGTGGTGTATTCCTCGACTGTAAATAACGGCGGAACAGGTTGGGTGATTATGTTCATGGGAAAGCCTACTTGTGAGTATTTCGTGTATTTTCGTACATAAATACGGCATTTGTGAGAAAGTATCAATGTATAATAATGATCGATGATAACGATCGAATCTCAAGGCGTGCATTCGCCAATGCTTCTTAATCTTATACATCGCAGCCGCTTCTTCTTTCAGCGCATTCCTTGGAGATATTGAGCTAGGCACTATAGTTCCTGCTTTGACTGTCGAGATCGCAGGGAGGACTGACATTTGTAAATAAAGCATGTAGCAGAAGTACGACGAAGTCTATTCTTTACTGTAGATAGATCGAATAAATAAGATTGTCTAATACGGCGCGCCTCAGTGCGTTAAGATCCTTTCGACGGTGCCAGTTGCCGATAAAATATGACTCAACCCAGATAAAATACCGGCGACTCGGTCGCCAGAAAATATCAGATTATCGCCTTAGAGACTTGTGCATTCCTCTCCGGCTTCGTTGTTCGCCTCTTCTCCGTTCCTGCAGCTCTCAGTTTCCTCATTCTCCGGCTCCTCGACCACCGTATTCGCGGATTCCTCCTCATCCAGTGTCCTGGGCTCCTCCTCGCTCTTCTCCTGCTTCGTGCACTTCTCCCTTTCCTTTTCCTTCCGACTTGGCAGCTCCATCTCCTCCTCTCCCGACAAGTCTCGCCTGCTCCTCTCCTTCTTGCTCACCTTGTGACCCTTCTGCTTACTCTTCTCCACTTTGGCGGCTTGTCCATCGTTCACCTCCTGCTCCTCGACTTTCGAGGACTGTTCCTTCTCGTTTGCATTCGATTCCTTGATCTCCTCGGCGACATTCAGCTCCTCGGTTTTCGCTGCCTGCTGATGCTTCTTCTTTTTGTCGTGCTTCGCCTTGTGGGAGTTCTTGTCAGCTGTCGCGTGCTTGTTTTCAGTGTGCTTGCCGTGCTTCGTTTTCTTGCTGCTCTTCAGCTCCTCGGTGGCTTCCACGTTGACCTCCTCCTCCTTCGACGGCTCCTTCGATTTGTTCTTGGCCTTTCCTTGCTTCGCGGCCTTCTTCGAATTCTTGTGACCGTGAGTATTCAGCGAGTCCGCCGCGGGCTTCTCGGCTTCCTTGGTCTTCTTCGACTTGTCCTTCGGCGCCTTGGGCTTTGCCTCGTTCTCCACGATCTCGACGTTTTCGCGTTGCTTCTGTCGCTTGTTTTTCGGCTTGGCAGCCTTATCCGACTCGGCGTTCTCCGACAATTTGTCGGAAGCATTCTCGAGATGTTTTTCGTCGGAGGAACTGTTTTTTCTCTTCTTGGTACCGCCGTGCGCCTTCTCGCTCTTCTCACCTTTCTTGGCCTTGTGATGGTCCCTAAAATTGAACGGACGGTTTAAACGGAACGCGAGTGCCAGTTGTGTGATTGATAAGCGAATAGAGATGCGCACTTGAATGATGAAGGATGAGAACAAAATGTTTTATATGAGCAAAGCAAGATTCTACTACAAACTAAACTAGTGTATGCCGACAATTGATCATGTACGTTGGTTGTCCGATTGGTACGAATTTAAAGATCATGCACGTTTTCTTCGCTTCTGACACTCTTATTGTTACTTGTAAATCGTTTACTTAGATTTTGGAGCCGATAATCTCTATCTTTTTTTTGCTTATTGCTGAATGTCATTGACACTTGGGCACTGACTAGTATTGTGCATACTATAATTTTTATAATATGAACGTCAAACAATTATGTAGAAATTTTTATTTAGATAGAATGTCTTCGCGCAAATGGCAAATTACTTACACGCGAAGGAATTTTTCTTTTGTATTACTAATCATTGAAGAATGTATTTACAGTTAGAAGCTCATTGTAATATCACTACTAAAGAACGAAGATGAATGAATGTGAGAAGAACGCGTAGAATAAATAAGTCGGTGGTAGCAAAATAAATAAAAATCAGGACAGCCTATAAATAATAAAACCATTGCATGAATAATTGAAATTAAGGAAAATATCCCTTAATCTAATATTTTACGCGTTTTCTAACTACTTTGTTACAAATACTGAATAAAATTGTTCAATCAAATTTCGAACTGATTAGCACATCTTGATAAGCATAGTATTACTCAATTTTTTTCAGGATCTATAATTTTTCTCATAAATTATTTTCCTTTATGTTATAAGAACTGTTCGCATAACAATATCAATGTGGATCGTCTTATACAGCTTGTACAACCGCTATCGCACCAAAAGAGTTAAAAAAACAATGTTGCACTTCTTTTTAAGCAACCTTGAACGAATTGTGACTTAAAGAAAAATGTACTTTAATAACTAAGAAATAAACAAAAGTTTCAACTTTAGCCGGTTAATTTCGATTAACTTCGAAGCTTATTCTATTTCACATGTCTGTTATCATAATGCAAGAATCAAGCATTAAACTTTATTCTCAAATCATAATAGCGATCGTACTGAATTATTCGGATGATTTTTCCGCAATAAGAATTTACCACTTTATTTCATATAACACTACGCATGTAATTATGTTATAAATCTCGAAAGCACAAAGTAAAGGTCTAACGTCGAAAAAGAAACTTACTTCGCACGATGTACTACTTCGCCCCTGTCTCGACTCTCATGAGCGTCCTTACGTTCGACATCGTTCGCCTGCTTCTTGGCAAAAGTCTCCGACACCAGTATGGAAACTAGGAGTACGGTGGTCAACAATATCCAGAGCCTAGGAAGCACGAAAAGGGGAAACACTTTAGATTCGTCGACAACTGGGCAGGGTCCTTCAGAACCCGACGCAGGCGTTAGGCACCCTTCTTACCGCATTTTCTCGAATCACTCTGTCCCTTATCGCTTCCTTTCCAAAATCGGTCAGAACAGTCCCTGATGAGATCTAACGCGGCACTGCCACGACACGCTCGATTCGCCCCTTATATCTTCTGCGTGCCGCCAACGGTTATCGCGATAAACGCGACTTACTCGGCCTCTCACCTGACGCACGTCTTGCACTCCGAGGAATCGCGATATACCGCGTCGCGCCGATATCCTCGAGAAAAATCGGCGAATTGGCGGGACGAAAATTATGAACCCAGCCGCGAGGTGCTGCGCGCGCAGAGTGCGAGGTTCAAGTGCGAAGTCGATCCCGGAGCGCCGTTGCACAACACCGCTCTTGACCCAGAGTGCCTTCGAATCCGTGCGTAGCAATAATAAACATAGGCCTCCCGACGCTTTTCCACCATTGCTTTTCTTCCTGCCGAGCTACTCAGCGATTTCTATCGGATGTGACTAAATCGCGACATTTGGGTCGCGGCTGATATCTAATCTGGCTACTTGTGATCCTTGACGTCAGTAAGTAATCCGCGTGGAGTTGTAGCGTGGCAAACAAGCGTTATTATTCCCCCGGCCTGGAGGGATCCTCTGGATGGGAGATGAGGAAAATATTCCGGCCACTCGTGGAGTACTTATCGATCGTAACCTTCGTCGAAGGAAATGCTTTTCGGCCGAATATGGCGGCCGCGAATGGAGGATGCGAGTCCTCGAGGTGAATACCTTCGCGGTGCCTTTGGAGGTTCGATTAAGTGCGCAGTTTGGCCCCTCTTCGCGCCTTCTTATCGTGCTCGAGGTCGTTCGCATTGCTTATCTTTTCGATTTTTAATCTTTTCTACCCCACTAACAGCGATTTTCTACACTATGGAAAACATGTTAGGAGCGAGAATAGGTATCGGATTGGCGATAAACATTTCTACCGATTCGGCTAAAAATATAATTTCGCGCGATAGGGAGCCTCGGCGATCTGATCTAGGTTTTACGTGCGTTGTGAAGGCAAAACTTGAACGGATCTAGAATAAGGACGCTGGTTTTATTGAAATTATAGGTACTCGTATATTTTTCGCTCATGTTTACAGTCTATATTAAATAACATGTGTCATGATGCATTTGGCATTTAGTTAAATAAGCGTGTTAGAGATTAAACTAGTTTTGATCTCAACGAAAATTACGTTCCTGGTTCAAAGACGTCTTTAAGTGTATCTTGCGACAACTTTTTTTCGGAATAAACTTCTATAAATAATGATTAATAGGCATACCCATTGCTTCAAGTACAAAATTGTAAATAGAATAATGCTATATAGTGGCAAGATATCATTATGTAGGAAATGTAAAAGGGATTATTTCAGAGTTGATAATAACACGTACGGTTGTACATTTCGTATGGAAAGTATGGGAATTGCCTACGTATATAGAAATTTATAACGAATAGTTGAATTTAACGCAATTGCAAGTGAACCACGTTGAAACACTCAGGCTGTGTCTTTGTTATAAATGATATTTTAGGTATAGAAATGAGTACTAATTTCAGAAAATCTTTAGAGTTTTCCATAGTTATCTAACACTTATGGTGATACGACGAAAACTTATGCCAAATTTCATATATTCATATATACTATTAAGTATTTCTTCTAAACAGAAAATATCTGCTTCACGGACGATGATCATGTATAAGATTGTGTTCCACCTTAACTAGTGTTAAAGTAATACAAAAATAATTAAAATTACAATACTTGAACAACTTATCTTATAACTTCGTGTATCTAAGTAACGGAATTACAACATTTTATAATTAAGATCATTCAGGAAAAAAAAAGAAAAATTTGAATGTTCTGTCTGGTATTATCCAGTGGTACCTTGTGCTCTTTACTTTTGGTACCAATATGCATCAATGATCTTTAACTAGTTTTTCAAAAGTTCCTCTCATGAACATCGATCCTTACTGATGTCTAATAAAATATGACTAGTAGCTCAAAACGAATACGATCTGATTTACATAATTTTTTTTTTTTTACTCATTATTCGATAAGATTCTTCATCGATTTATCATTCATCTTCATCATTCATCATCGATAAGGTTCTTTGTAATAGTACATGAAATACGAAACCTTACAAAATGCTTGTGGAAATAATGTCACAAATGAGAGGTGTACCTACTGCAAGGCACTGGTTAGTACAGAACAGCATTCCTGCTTCCTATATGTTGTACTTCTTCTAATCTACTGCGTTCAGTGTACATCTAAATTTTGTTAAAAAAAATGGTCATTGAAACGTACTTTGTATCAAGTAACGCCATTTGCTTCACCAAACAGAAATAAGTACCAGTATTGGTTACACCCACAGAGAAATAATAACCAGGGCGATGGTGGTGCGATGTTGCAAACGCAAATAACAGCAAATATCGCGCTATAGCTGTTTAACTTAACTAAAAGACTTACAAGCGAAAAGTAAACCACTCGATACCTCTATGAGATCCATCTTCCTTCACGCCACTAGTAACCAACATTATTTTTGATAAAAAAGATTTCATCACAGAGAAAGCATGCACACGATCACACAAGACCGTACGATATTCACTGTTGTTGATTTGTTTACCGAGCTTTTTGTGCTTTTCACCTTATACCAGACCCCTGAGAAGTAAATTGAGAAACAATCGAAGCATTTTGTGTTTCCCAAGAAACTTACTTAATAAAAATATTCATTTGACGCTAGCATATACAATACCCTGGCATCTATATCACTTTCCAAAATTCAACTATCAGATCTATATACAGAAATATAACAATATTGAAAATAGGTACTTCTTATACGCGTGTACAGACCTGCCCTTCCGGTATGCCTTTTGAGCTCTTGTGTGATCAAAAAGCTACAAGTTGTTTCCTTGATTGATTAATCGTGGCATTAAATTATAAATAACATATCGTCGATCGAAAATTTGACGGTGAAATGTTATGCTTGTTCAGAATTCTCCGAATGGCTAGAAACGATTTTTCCATTCTTGCGGGGAGACTCGTTTAAAGGCTGAGAGTCCTCTTGAACCGATTGAGGGTATTTCTGATCGGGATAATTCCAGGCTTGAATGTCCGCAGTGCCGAATATCTGATAGACAACATACGTGCTACAAGCTACACACGCTGTGACACCGAATACTTTTCTCCATGCGTCGAGAGCTTGCTGTAATGTCAAATAATATTTTTTCTACCAAAATTCCAACGATATTTAACCCTTTCCAGCGCAAATTATTTTTGAGTCAGAAAATTAAATTTTGAAGAAGCAGGATTTACAGGTACACCCAATTCTGCTTTTACACGATTTTGATTTAACACGAATTAGGAAAAAAATTTAATTCTCTTTTTGTACAACTTATATTGATTTAATACGATCAACCCAAATTCTGAGAAGAAAATCTTGCCCTACTTTTATTTTTATAATTGCGATATTGCATATATACATTTTTACACGAATTTTTTTTACGCGCATTCGTCGGGAACGTATCTATCGTGCACAAACAGAATTAAGTTTTGATTAAGGTTGATTAATAGAAGCAGATTATACGGATGATGTCAATAGCTGGAAAAGGTTAACGAAGGCGGATACACAACACTCACGCTTCCTTGTGTGAGCAGGCCAGCTGCTATCGGGGACAAGAAACTAGCTGTCATGTGAATTGTCTGTGCAAACGCCAGCACTGGACCTAGAGGAACAAAAATAGGCGACTTTTCGAAATACGGTCTTAACATGATTTAACTTTTTCAGTACCCAAAAGTTGCATTATTATTTTTGCGATCTTTGCCGTATATATTGTAAATTTTTCCATATATATATAAATTAAGGTTTTTTTTTTTTTAGAGAAAATGATACTGCTTTAAAGGAATATGTATTTACCTGCTTTAGGAATATGTATAATTTATGAGTTTTGTCACATTTTTAACGTTTTTGGTATCGATAAATCGAAACTCGCAAAATCAATTTTTACACATTCAAAAGATATATCAAATATTTATAAATGGTACATAAGGAAATTGTGAAATACTAAAAAAACTTATGTACAGTAAATTCTATCTGAAATATATCGAAGCTATGGTTCTTAACTCATTATATGCGAAAGCCAAATGCACACATAAATAATGCACTAATTAATTTATTTCCTACAGTCAGATAATTAGAGGAAAAATATTTTTATTTAACTTTTATAGCAGTCATTACAACATTTGGGTACAACGATCAAAATTAAAAGTTCTACTGCTTAGGCAGAAATAAATAAAAAAAAAAAAAGAAGCGTCCCAAAAAAGGGACAACGGTAAATATTGGGTTAATGACGATTACTTACCGGCAAGATTGGGAGCAATGTCAACAATATTAGCCATTGCGCCGGCATAGGCAGCTGTTATGAGTGTAACGGCTATAAACCATACAACTAAAACGAGAATTATATTACATCCTAAGTAGCCGATCAAAAGTACGAGGATGCCAGGCACCACTTGAGCTGAAAGAAGAACACAGATAAGCCTCTGGTTCTAAATATTGACCCTTTACACTCCACGCATTCCTCACAGGCATCGACAATGTCTGAGGCTTTATTCCACGACTTCTCTTTCCACCGAAATGTGCTTAAACACTGACCACTAATTCTGTCACATAGAGTAATAAATATAAAATAATACGCACAAGCAAAAACTGCATAAATATGAGAATCATCGGAAAATATTTTTTTCTTAAAGCTTTTTCTTTGTTGTTATTTTTATTAAACCATATTAGGCAAGATGCACAAAAATAATTTCTGTAATTTTAAGAATAAAGTTTGATATGGAATGTAAAAGTACTTTTTAATTGTCCCAATATCTTAATTTCTCCACGATTTTTGGTTTGGCAATCGAAAAATTGATTGTTAACAATATCGTTAGCAATTATTCCTCTAGAGAAAGTATACTGGTTTTCGAATAAAAAAAAATCTAGCAAGTTTAAAATACCATTCATGTAATGAAACTGATATAAATCATGAGCCCAAAATATACGCATTGTCATCATTCGAATTATCGCTGCCGTTAATACCAGAAGTATGTGTTCCAATTTCCTTTTTATTATACTACAATTGTTTGAGAGGTCTACCATAATAAAAAAAAAAAAGAGAGAAGTTAACTACGTCAATAAGAAATTTAAATTAATATTTCCATCTGAAACCTTTGCAAAACATATGGAAAACATCGTAATAAGTATAAAAAATGTAAAGCTATTCAAAGCGATAAACGCGTTATAGAACTAAAATAATGAATAATTAATATTAGTCCAATACAGACATTGCCTATGTGTGAGGCACGCCTGGTTCGCGTAAAGTTGAATAAGTTATACATAGTGCCATCGATGTGACATACTTACAAAGTGCGGTGAATACTTTGCGGACATTGGTCAAAGACAGTATCTGCCGCGTGACAAGCACATCAGCGACGTAGCAGAAGACAACAGAACTCAAATAGCTGCAGATGAATGGTGCACCCGATAAGACGCCATTCTTAAAGCATTAGCACTTTCGTTAGAGAGCGAAGGCAATATTAACGAAAAATATTAGGTTGTCCCAAAAGAGTCTTCCACTATCTAGCTACTTTATCTGTCAATGTTTATACAAACATGAAACCTAATCCGTCAAATGTCTTATCTTCGGCCCCCCCCCCCCTTCCCTCTAGCTGTATACATAATTCAATGAAATAATGCAAAACAAAGAGTGTTGTGCATCAATTATTTCCTTATAAAACGAAAGTAACTTTTGGGACAAGCTAATACAAAAGCACCCCAAGTTATCGCCTGCAATGCTGACAAAAGAAATGGATATGTCATGCGCTATAATTCCTGGTATATCTTCCTTCATTGTTTCACTACCGAATGATGTTATATCAATGAATTCAATATGCATCACACGCAGGTCTTAGAGAATGCTACGCGCCTCGAATGCTATAGCTGCAGCACTAACTTAAAAACGATGTAATAAAGAACGCGAGTACCTAAGCTTTCATCGCTGGATTAAATGTTAAATGAAGAAAGAGGATGGAATGCTGTGAAACTAAAGTTTCAGTAGAAAATTCTATGATTCCTCATGTAAAATTTAGACTGCAGATCAAGTAGTTTGAAACCAATTACAGTGGACGATCGGTTGAGGCATATAATGGCTACACAAATTGTTCGTTAATCGATCTCCAAATTCTGCTGTCGTTAAATCACTTTCATGTTTCATCATTGATTTCGATCTTCAGCGTTATCTTCAAGTGTTCATTATTCGAGTGTGTGTTTGTTGTCGGAACATACAAATTATTCTCAAAAGTGTTCATTGTCCGATTTCTAATCCAAACTGTACGTTAACCACTTACTTGTTTTTGTTTTTGAACGCGCACTGCTCGTACGTTTGTACTTGTTTGCGTTATATACTATAAAAAAATGTACAAGCTAATCGCTATTTGACACTCGTATCGTTTCTTCTGCTTTCAATCGAAAAACGTTATAAAATATTGTTTTTTATTTATATATTCTTTGTTGCATTAGGCGCTAACGGTAAGGAGTACCTGAGAAAGTGATCATCAGATATTTTATTATTCCATACAAAACTGAACTAAAGGAGGACCAGGCAATGAGCTGGTTAAATGACCATAAATCGGCGGTCGTACACTGGCTCAGGTGAAAATTAATTAGAATGCAGAAAAACCCTCGACAGGATCGTCAGACCCAAGTTGGTCTCTGTATAGAGCTGTGTTTCGAAATATACTATATTAAATCAACTTGTTGATATTTTTTTGTGTAATTTATTACTTTTTTTTCACTACTATAGTTTATTTTGCTTTAAAATTATCTAAAAATATTTAGCATTAAAGTGACGAAATTTGTTGTATTAGATTAGGTTTTTCTGCATTTTTCATTGCTTCCGTGCTGTATTATTAATTTTTTTTTAATCAAACCATTTTTTAATTACGCAAACTCTTTAAATAGAAAATTTCAATACCTGATGTTTTTAATTCAATTTTTGCAAAAAAAAAAAAACGAACACGAAGTGGTTAATCGACTACTGACTGTATAACAGAATACGTTCCAAGCTGAAGAACTTTAGCGATCGACATCGAAAATGGAACAGCTCAATTCTAAAGCCGCCTCTATACACGTGGCGAGTAACATGGGGTGCACACGTACGCTTTGGATACCTACAGCCTGTATACTAAATCCTAAGACTGTCTTCATATACATTGGTCCAGGAATGATAAATACGTAATGCACCCATATCCTTCCGAAAGTAGTGATCCCTATCGACCAGGCTGGCCACGAGGTAAGGATCGCCTTCCACGGAACGGGCATACCCTTCGAAAACGAGCCTTCTTCAGTTTCCACCACGAAATCCATTCTACTCACGGTTCTTCGCTGACCATCCGTCGCGTCACTTTACCTCGTTCTCTCCGACAACTTGATTCTCAACACTCCCCTGAATGTACCGTAGTTCCTGCTGCGATATTCTTGGATGTACGGCCGGTGTGTCGAAGGCGAAGAAATACCAGAAGAGACACCAGATCATCCCGATGCTCCCAGTCGTGTAGAAGACCACTCTCCATCCGAAATGGGCGATGATGAACCCGCACAGCGGATAGGTCAGTCCGATTCCAAAGCTGAACCCTGAATATAGATAATCTAGACGTTAGGAGTAGCTCACCGCACGACCCAGAAGGAAGCTGAAACATGATGCTTGACGAATGCCCTCGCCTTGGTTCGTGTACGATTTTCACGTGTGGCGACGATCGCTCTTCAGTGGTGCTGCGTATGTCACCCTGTAATGCGATTCAAGTAGAGACTTAGTACGAAGAGATGAGGATGATGAATGGCGAAGCTGTTATAGTGGGACAATGAAACTTCTATACCTGCAAATATTAAGAGTGTAAACTCGTTCTACCTGTAAAATGAATGACACTCTTCTTAGGCAGAGAACGGGAGCACAAAATCTCATAACATCTATGACGGTCGTAAAATGATATTTCGAGCAAGCTTTAATCGAAGTCGAACGATTTTATACACTTTATAGAAACATATTTTCCACGACTGAAGGAAATAGCAATGCTTCTTTTTTTTATAACAACATATATTCCATTCGAGTCAAGTTAATATCTAATTACCTTATTCGATCTTGGTATTTCACGAGATACGTAACAATACGGAGTTACTTGTATTAATAACAACGTCGCTAATGCTCGCAAAACCTATGCGTCACAGCATGCAGGATGCAAAACACGCCCGGTGAATCATCGCGGAGATAATGAATTTCCCGCTAAACGTACCGATCATCTCGACGATAAGGCGCTTGGTATTATTTACGCGCAGCAAGGTTCGTGTCCTGATACCGACGAGAGTGACACGTTTGCTTAAATGAGAGGCCGTCGCTAAACGTACGGAAGAATATGTGGCCCGTCTCTGGAAAAGTTTGAGTGAGAAGGATGATTAGATTATCCCGTGTCGTAAAGCGGATGCAAATTTTAAAAGACAAGACTGACACATATATGTAAATGGCAAACAACATTATACAGTATGTCCCTCGATTCCGGCTGATTCTACCACCTGGAAGTATACTCGGCCTTTCTCATGCTGTTGAGCGGTTGCTGTTGAGTATACCCCTCGGTCCGGCGAATGCAACCACGTGGAGCTAAACCAATCAAAGTAATCAATGTCAATGCCCGTACATTCACTGCGTGTACTTCAAACGCTTATAATATTTTATGTGAACAACTTTCTTGGTCCGGAATTTTGACTGAAAAAGCATGGAGTAGTCAATAGCTTCTCATTCGAACTTCCGTTTCCGTTTCTGAAAGAAGCGTGCATTAGTACCATAGGATCACAAAAATCAACGCAACGGCGGTGTTGCGATATGAACTTCCGAGGCAATACAATGCGATATAATTTAATGCGTAGCTTTAACACAATATGGTTCGAGCGTATCGAAGTTTCACTGTAACACACAAAATTCTCTATTAGCAGCATGCATCGGAGACATACCTTGGAAGGAAGACATGAAGCGCGACCTCTCGACCGGCGGTATCCAATGTCCGACGATCGCGTACATAGCGGGCCACGTGAGTCCCTGAGGGATTTACAGAGATTCAGATGTTTTCGAAGGATTGCAAAGTTGCGTTTAAAAATCGATGCTATACTGAGCAAAATGAACGAATTGATGTAATACGTATTCGACACATTCTTTCAAGTGATTCGACATAATTCTGCGGTGCTATGTAGAAACAATGCATTTACTACACCACAAAGCGAATATCTCATTTAGAGTGATATTTCATAAACTTTATGATACCGTTTAAAAGAGCCAATACGGTATTGGAAAATGACCAGTTAAAAATTCCTATAGTACATGGAATTTATAGAGAAGGTACTCTTATTTTATGCGTGTCGATGATCTTTGAATACTTATACCACTGTCGATATTACTTTAAGAGTATAAAAACGAATTATAACGATACTTATAATTACTGTGCAACGAAAAGTTTCGCGAAAAATACTTTTACTTTAAAGAATACCTACATTGAAAAAAAGAATATTTTGGTTGTGAATACATTGACCATGATAGAAGGAAACGTATAGAAGATGATGCATAGTTTGCAATTTACTTTTATAGAGACCTTTCTCATTTCAGAGAGTATCTCTATTGCATAAAGAATCTCTGGTATTAAACTCATCGAGGATAAAAAAAAATAATGAAAACTGTGCCGATTTTATCTTCACAAGCAGAAGCGTAAATACATTGGCAACCAGAAAAACCAATAGATAAAACGACTATTTAATGTCAAATAGAAGTAAAATTATATGACGCGTGTCGATCAATCTATAAAATATAAAAAATAATGAATTGATCGACATACTCATATAATTTTACTTCTATATGTACATTGACAATATCCTGTATATCAAACAAGCTTATCACAGCACCGAGTTGGACCATTACAAAGGACATTCTAAGCTTCAACATTGTACCAAAGAGTATTTTGGTTTTAACCCATTACATACCAAAGCCAAGTGCAAACATAAATAATGAATTGATTAATTAATTTCTTACAATAAGCTAATTAGAGAAAAAATATTTGTATTATATTTGTAACCTTTATAGCAGTCGCTACAACATTTGACGTACAACGATCAAAACTAAAAGTTCCACTGCTTAGGTGGAAATAAATAAAATCCAAGCGTTCCAAAAAAGGATCAATGGTAAATAATGCGTTAAACCGATTAACAATGGTGGATACTTAAGAGGCGAGTACGTACACTGGCGATGCCCTGTATGCTGCGCAACGTTATCATAGCGCCATAGTGGAGTTCCGCAGCGGATGGCATCAGCAAACTGCAAATCGCAGTGACGAGCTGAGACCCACCGAAGACCGTCTTAGTACCGAAATACTGGGTGAGGACACCGCCAACAACTTGCGACAATATGTAGCACCAGTAGAACGATCCAAGGATGGCGGACTGAACGGTTGAACTCCATTCGAACTCACCTTCTTCCTGTCAACGAGGATTGCATATGTTGATTGCTACAAAGACGCGATCAGTTATGGCGGCGCTCGATAGATACTATTGGAATTCGATGTCATTCAGCGCTGATGAACCGTGCGAAAAACAATAATTTCTTCCGCGTTTTTGTTACACGTCGAGTTATCGCAACGATTAACATATTGACTGATTCTGACTTTTCTGTTCAGGCCACGTCAATCACCGGTGACTGACAGTAGAAAATAAGATATAAAACTAGGAAAATTACATTGTTTTAATAATCTTTAAGAAATTCCAGGATCGTATCATTAATGTACTTCAATATTTTTTACCAAAAGATTTTAATGGTTTTCATCGAAACACTATAAGTAAAAGATCAGTTGACTTTTCTTGAAAGAAGGTCCATAAGCATTTTGATTTAAACGTAATTATTTTCTACTATAACAGGAAACAATGGCCCTAATATGTTTACACGCTTGCATCGAGTATATTTCAAGCTTACAAGTGCGCTTGGCATTGCTATACCACATACCAGTGGTCTGTCGAAGATTTCCTTGTAAATGCACTTGGCAGTCAACGTGTTAACATCGTTCGAAAAATGTCTGTATCGATGAAACTCATTTTGTCAAAGCTACGCTTTTTTTTTATATTATGTAAATATGTGATTCATTACGATCCGACGCGTGACGTGGTTCGTCATCGTAATTTCCACTGCTGATAACACACACAGTGTGTCTCTCTTCTTGTGTGCAGATCAGTATTGCAGATTAATATGAAATGTATTTTAACCGACGAAAAATGTTTATGAAACGTACAAATTGCGTATTACTTACGGACTATGGTATGGGAGAAAAGCTTTTAACTTTGTTGTCGATACATACTGTGACCTCAAACGAATAATAAAAGAAATGTTTTTCATAGTTGGTTAAGACATCGAGTAGAAAGTCAGAGTTACCACAGTATTCAACTATTCAAATTATATGCTGTAAAGAACATTTTGTCTATGGTAAGTGCAAAGATAAGTATGTACAAATGTGTATAAATATGTATGTTACAAGCACCGACCGTTTCTTATGGATCATTACTTGGAAAGGTTTTTCTTTTGGCTTTGGAAAGTTTTACCAAATACACATACGAATTTTATATTTTATGACAATGAGCTATACTCGATGCGTATATGCACGCGTAGAAATCAAAGTATTGAATCCTGTGTCACGAATCTCGTTCGTTAGTTCCGTTTTACAACGTGAAAACTGTATACGACGAACTACGGTGGTTCAGTGAATAATAACTTGGATTTCCATATGGAAGATTCGAGGTTTGAATCCCTCCTATAACTCTGAATAATTTTCCATATGATATGTACATTGTATTCGTTCATACATTTACATTAAAACAGTATGTTCGAGGAGAAATTATCTTAGTAATCCATCAAAAATCAAACAAAAAACAATACTCCATGATCCAAAGATCAAGAAATATTAATATTAGGTCAACAGTAGAACTAAAACATCGACGTCATATTAATAATTCATGTTTCATACTTTTTTGCAATATTTTAAATAAAGTATTAAGTTTCAAAAAGCTACGTGCATAGCGGGTGCTACAGTCGCTAACAATACGACTTTGTCAGCAACATTAGGAGCGCTTTAAAAATTTTTTAAGTCTTTTTAGTTCAAAATTATTTTTAGAAATTCATTTTTTGATTTTTAAGTCTTTTTAGTTAAATCATTTTTACAAATTCATTTCTTGATTTTCGTTCCGCAAACTTATTGAACAACATAGTATACGGAGAATCATATCGTAGTTCCGGGAGTTATATCTTCGCCATAATATCGTTTGACCGCAAATCTATTCGCGAAACTCCTTGTGTTATGTGGCTCTGACAATCAGCATCAATTGCAGTTAGGTTACCGATTAAGTTTCCGCGAAATTGCCAATTATAAGAATGGCGCTGCTGGGAAATAAACGCATTTGTCATATAACGATGATTATATACACGATGTTAAATGCACTTTTTCTCAATCTATTCCGCACCGTGGCCGCTATTAACGAGCTCAGCGCCGGTGGAATTATCCCTTACTGAACACGAACATGCAATTTCAAAGATCTATACCGAGCGATGCTTAAAAACACATTTCTTGCCACCGCCAAGGCATTTAATAAATGCTCTGCAGATTATTAAGCGCACAAATCAGAATAAAAATTTTCTGCAAAATAGTAATAGAGGTTTATAGCCAATTAACAGTATGCGGGCAGATACCGTTACAAAATTAGCAAACAGAAACTTGTATTACTTGTATTTGGTATATGTATTAAAAAATTAAGATATAATTAAGGATGATTTAGATTATGCTTTTATTATAGTGAAAGGTTTGACTTGATGATATTTAGCTATATCTTATAAAAATGATTATATATTTAATTGATATTAAATTCTAGATCAAATGAGAACATATATCTAATTGTTTAAGATTAACGATAAAATAACCAGTCACTTTTTAGACATGTTTATGTATAGCACATATATCCTCAAAGAAAAAAAGGTCTAGGAAGAGATGTCAACAGATCGATAGAGTGATCCTCACTTTGAGGTAAAATTATGGAAAGTTTAAAAAAATCCTCTATGAAGCACAGCAGTTTTTTTTTTTTATAAAACCAATTACCATTCATTTTGATTACTTCGGTAGGTTTAGTCTTAATATACGTTTATAAAATATATAATGAATATCACCTTTAGAAATGTTGAAACTGAGATTACTTTACCATCTAACGTTTTGTGTATTTACATACATACACAACAGCACACGTGTCTTTAATCATATTAAATAATATTTCTTCTTCCTAGGATCATTTTTTGATTTTAGTCCAAAAATATACCGCACTCGAAAAAAACAGTGTAGATGATTATTATCCTCTCTGAACAGCTCTCTTCATTTGTGCCAAAAAAATCAGCGTATCTCAAATCGAAGCAAGTAAGTTTTCAGAAATGTGATAAAACAGCATTTTACGAAACGTTGCTTCTTACCACACAACTTTCTTCTAACCATCAGACACGTAGTATCAAAAAATCAGAATAATAATTTATAGTCATTTAGAAAATTACGAAATGCCAATAATCGTGACATCGAAATACCATCACGAACGAGCTTGATTACACTTTATCGCGCGACATGAATGAATTGTCCGCCGCGACGAGGAATATCTCCGGCACGTGGAAAGCACAAATTTCATAATGTATAACCTATTTTGATTTATGAGGATTCTACCTCTGGTCTGATTATCGTCGTGTTCTCCGTGCGGCTCGCGTTCTCGGTTGTGTAACAATAGTGACTCATTGCAGGCGCTTTGTCCTCCGATACCGACACAGGCTTCGCCATGGCCACCATGGCGATGTTGATGTCCGTCCTCATCATGAAAGAAACCAGGAAGCCCGAAAAAGAGAGCATGTACAGGACGACCCGCGCTGGAACCATGTCTGAGGATCAGAAAGCTGATTGTAGGGGCAGATCAAAAGCGAGCGGTGAATCGAAGATGATCGATGCTACGAGTCCCTTACCCCCCAATTTTCGTATTCTACAGGGCGACCGTTTCTTATATATGACGGGTTCCTCGTATCTGCAAGACAAAAATGATAATATCGTTATTCTTTACGTTATCGATCTATGCAAATTAATTGTTTCTCAGCGGGGAGTGATTCATGGCGGATTGTGAGAAGACGAAGACTTGTCAGAATCATAGAAGCCTGCTGGAGGCGTAAAATCGAAACGGAGGAAAATGTTGATATAAATATGTAGATGTATCGAGTTTAATCAGACGAATAATAATGATGCAGGTGAATTCCGTCGCAGGTATACGTGAATTATGAACGTGAAGCTTGGCCATTTTCTATCGCGAACTATTATGCTCGTGGGAAACTGCCATCAGTGGGGTATATGTATTAAAGTGGAAATCACGTTTCCTTTCTCTTGAACAATTCACCGCAGAAGAGTGAATTAACGTTTTAAATTACTGAATGCAAAAAAGTGCAGTATTTTTTAAAGAATTCCTCGGAAAAACCCGGTTTCCTCGGTCAAATATATTTCATCGTGTTAAAGTATCTTTATGCTCTGTCTTAAGTAGTTAGGAATAAAAGTGCGGTTTTTCATGAATAATTGTGGAGATCTAGGATAATTTTAACAGATGCTCAAAACTACAATGTATCTTTTACTGAGAATGGTGATAACATCAGTATTGTGCGGGAATAATAATAAGATTTGTTATATCATAAAGATTTACGTTACAGTGTCACAAATATTCATATCGAAAACGATTAGATATTGAATTTGCTGAAATAAAGTGTTATGTAGGCTAAACTTCCATACACAATTGACCCACTCAATTAATAGGTTTAAGAAGAGTTTTCAAATTTAAATAATACGCTCGAAAAAATGACCTAACAATAAATGAACCAATTTTGAAAGTGACCTAAGTCCATTTATATTCAAATCAAGATAATTGAGAGTTTGCGTGTCTATGAAACGAAAAATATATATATAGTATAGGATATCAACGTGTTACATCGCTTAAGTGTTTCTAAGAGAGTTAAATTTACAATTCCTATTAAAATAATAACAATTGCTAAGTGGATAATATGCGTTTTCTAGCCACAAGTGGAGTTAAATAACTATCAATATTAACAACTAGATTTGTAACAGATTTTGAAAGAACACAAGTCCATTGCACGTAATTTAAAATGCATCCAATTAAAAAAACAATACTGAATATTTTAAATATTTCTTTACCCTTCGAAAACACAATTTATGCAATTCAGGAAATCCAACTATATAAATTACATAACAATTTATTGCTCATCTACATTTTATGTAGGCGGAAGAAATTTCAAGAAGGTGCTGCTGCAGTGTATATCATAATAAATCCACGTTATCGGATATTATTAATAATCTACTTAGGTTACTATTAAAGCAATGTTTTGAATCGCGACGATTAATTGCGAAAATTGAAGTGCCTAAAATGATCGTATCGTCTGAATATACTTAATCACAAAACGTTGTTTACGACAACTAACTTAATGTTGACCACGTTACTGCGGTTAGTGAAAAATGATTGACAAATAGGCTCAGGCCACTTGCAAAATGAACGACTCAAATCGCCACAAACGCTCCGTAATCTGCATTAAAAGGAACGATTTTTCTCGCGTCAGACGTATAATATTACTGGCAAATCGTCCACATCCAGAAGATTATGCCGATGCAGGGTCATCTATGGGTGTAATGGAAATAGTATCGTTTACACGTGTCGCGGATGTTACGACACGAACGAGATTACTTATGTAACGCTCCAACATCCGCTTCAGGGAATCGCAATACTGACGTATAACTAGACGTCGCAAAAGACACTTTTGTGCTTTTCCAGTATTTTAAGATAACGCGGTGCGATCCGCTTCGTCGTAAGCGCCGTTGAGCGTATCGCGATAATACGTGGATTAGAAAACAGTAAACGAGTAATATGATTATTCCATGGAACAATCGTCGGCGACTCAATGCGTTCCGATTATTATCCGCGATTGATTGGATCGCCGATTGTTCCAAGCTGATTGTCTTCCATTACATCATATACGCTCATTTAAAAGTGGCCGTGCTCTTTACCTCTGCGAGTCTTCCATGTTGTTTACGTATTAATCGACTGGGAAAGAGTTGTCTCTTGGACAGGCGGACAAACGAAGATCACCTTGGATTCTGCAAAAATATAAAAACCCAGAGGGCGTTTAGAAACGAAATACATTCGATATTTATACGATATATTGTACACACTGTACCGAATGAAAAGGCTTTACTAAGCATAGGTCGAAATGTCAACCGCTTCTGATATAAACATCTGTGTATGTTAGCATTATGATTGATTTATCATTGGCTTTTCGATATTTGCACAAAGTGTTCCACGTGTTATTCCATTTCCATACGTGCTTTATATCTGCTTTTTACAGAGTCGCGTAGTGGGACGAAAATTCCATTCCTCTATCGAATTACTCGATAAGAAATGGTGGATTCGGTTGCATTGACATTTTCAGAACGATACTTTGTAACCGTATAATACTAAGTTACTTTTAAATGTGAATGGAAAATCAACGAGGACATTCAGGGCGTGATTTATAAACACTGACGTAAATATTACATGCAATGATAAAAGCGAGTGTCTCAATCACGATGCTAATATTATGCAAAAGTTAGACGATTACCCCTAATAAACTTGTAAGCAATTTAATTGCAGCTCGCAAGGACCAGTTCTTTCAAGATTATGCAAAAATGTTTATATTTCAAAAACGACTGATCTTTCGTTGTATTTTTATTAACACTTTTCAGCGGCAGTGTGGCGATTGATAACACGGTACCGAAACAAGAGGGCGAAGATATGTATAAATGTATATACGTAATTTTAGTTTTTGGTATTTATTGTTGTTTTTTTTTATTTGCAAAAAAATACGCTACTACTATTAAGGCCTTGTCATTCAATGGACCATGTTCCGTATAAATATTGAACGTTGCACCCTGTATATTCTACAAATAAAACACACCATAAGCCTACGTTTACAGTTATGCTTAACACGGCTTCTATTCGTATAAACGTAATGCTGAAACCTTGTAGCAAATAATTTGCGCGCGTTTGTCATTTCCTGGAAACTTGATTGAAGCTCATAAAGCGGTAATTTTCATCATCATACCCTTTCATGCTATGGAATACATCGACCGATCGTACCTTCGTCCTCTAATTACCGCGTACTCGCACTCCGTTCCGGATAAACTGTAGTTACGATGGCAATTGCATTTTTTTTTTTACCTCGAACGATTCTAATTCTTTTCTGTTCCTTTCTATTTTTTTAAGACGTACAATTCCGGATGCAAAAACGAATTACAAGTTAGATATCGTTATTCGCATAGACACATTAAACGCTGCCTACTTTCACCACGATTGAAAATCATTTCGATGTTTCCTTGCATCCTTTCGAAGTTTTGGATTGTAATAACGAAGAATGATGTTTCGATACGTCTTCGAATATTGTTTTGTTTAATGTGGCATACGATGTTATAAAAATCTAAATATGCTCATAATGTTATAAAAAAACTAATTGTGCACTATTCAATTAATTTCCTACAGTAAGCTAATTAGAGAAAAACATTTTTATCGAGTTTGTAACTTTTATAGCAGTAATTAAAAGTTTCACTGCTTAGGTAAAAATAAATAAAAAACAAGGGTCCTAAAAAAGAGACAATGGTAATTAATTGGTTAAGAGGGTATTGATAAGTCTATCATTGTATACTATGTGCATTTCATATATTGTAATTAATTTTTATGAAGTAAATTGTCTTCAATAATAAAGAGTCAGTTTTACCGGATTTGAAGAATGTGTATACTTCGAAGAAGCAATATGGACAAAATAGGAAGGATGTATTATCAACGACGGAAGAACATAAAATAATTGACTCAATTCGTTTAATTAAAACCGTAAATTATTATACACTTTTTAATTTATATTTACTCGAATGACCTAGAAAATGTATAACAAATTCACTCAGGAAGTTATTTTTTTACATTTACCCTTTCAAACGTTGCAACTTTTTTTTTTATTTTTTCATGCTTACTTGAACTACGAAGATATTTAGAAACTGACATTTATGTCCACACCGTAGCAGTCTCGCAATTCTTCTACAACCAGAATTATAAAAAAGCTTTAAAATAAGTTCAATGTAAAAATGAAGCAATTTAAAACAGTTACTATAAATACAAAGATGCAGGTATGTCCACGAATCGAGCTGTAATAAGTACTCTTACTATAATTACAACAATTATCATTACTGCAAGTAATGACGATTTATCTAATATCTTAGAGGTAAAAAAATAATAGGTATTAACAATATAAGCAAGCTGTGACAAAACATCGGTTACTCCAGATTTATTCGTAATGCACGATATTTGTTTTCACGATGAAATATGAAGTCAGTAACAGCTATTGTGTGACCCCTTTTGTAGTGGATATGACCAGATACAGAATACTCATTATCTTTACGCATTGCGATAAACAGGTTACTCATATTACGCTGACACTTCCTATCAATAATCCGTGCTGTATGTAGAAAGAGAGATCGATAAACGTGAGAAAATGGGATACGGCATTTCATAGCATCCGCCCATTGGAACTTGCGTGATGAAATTCCAACGTACTAATATCTGAAGAATTTGGATCCTCCCGCAAAGGCGCCAGATAATGCATTTTCTACGGACAGCAATTTTTTCATGCAAAATTTCTGAACGAATCCATACATATGATTATACTAGTCAAGATAAGATAGTTATTATTACATCGTGATATTACCGTACTTGATTACTTTTTGTGATTTACCTTCTAAAGAAAAAGGGCATAAAAAATAATATCCTTAAGGATTATAACATAAGGATGTTTAATTCGTATAGCGGATTTCGTATCATAATACCAGAGACCAGTTTTATATTTGAAATACCAGAACCCGCTATTTTATACACTTTTCAAACTTGCAAAAGAATTCATTTATACTATTAATGTTAAGCATATTAATTTATTATAAAAATAAAGACTCAAACATAACTCATTCTAAAAGTGGGCTTCCGTCTTTACACACTTCAAGCTGCTTTACAATAATCCACCACGTACGTTAGTAGTAGAAAAGTACTGATTACTGTTACGCAATTCACCAACTTTTGGTTTTTAAAATATTAACTGCTCGGTTTAAACCGCTGGTTGTAACTCTCTCACGACTAAATACCCAAGTATAACTAAACTAGGGCAATAAAGACGACTGTCGATATAAAGGAAAACCGAATACGGCATCGAAAGTCTTTTGCCAAGGGTGTAATTTTACATGGAAGCTTACGTACGCCTCTCGACGTTCAGAATTACACTTATCAGTTTGATTCTCCGTGATTTTCTCACGAACAGTGTAGGAGGTGATTCATCGGTTTCTCGCATGATCGATAAATTGAATCTCATTAGAAACGCATCCCAAGTGACGGTTGCCCGACAGGTTCCACCGAATTTTGCATAATTTCACGCGAGTGGCGCCAGAAGATACGATCGTTCGGTGTCAGACTTGTCCGTAAATTCCAAGTCGATACGATATCAGATTATCGTCTTTTCGATTATTTAAAAACGTCCTCCTCTGCACGTGCTACCTGATTTATAATGCACATGAAAGTAGCACAGGGGCGCATTGTGTGTTCTAACCTTTTTTTCAAGAATACGCGACACTCGAATGACATCATTTGACAATTATCAATTCCCCGAGGACAAGATGCGTTAAACGTGTCTATGCATAAACACGTTCCGGTCTGCATTTTAACGGATAAGGGCGAATGTCTGCGGTTGATTAACACCAAAAAGCGCTACGCTCATTGTGAGGAAGCGGTGATAGAGCAGAAAAAGTATTCCGCGTGATCTTAATCGATATTAACACTAGAAACACCGACCACTTTCAAGACATTTAAAATACCTTATAAAATCTAAAAATATCTATATATAAATAATATATTATTATATAATAAAATATATAAAATGTAACATGTTAAAAATATCTAAAAAAAAAGAAAAGAGAGGGCAAAAGGAAACTTGAATCAATCGATAAAATGATATCCACTGCATGGAATTCATGCAAAATCTCAGAAAATATATTGTCTTAAAGCGTTACGATTTTTTTAAAGAAATGACTGACCAGTCATTTTGACTGGTTCAGTAGTTCTAATGTTAAAAATGTGAAACACAAACCGCTATTTCGTAATTTTATCGTTTTCATCATTAGATCCACTTTGAGATATTCTTCCTCTTATGCGTTGCTTTCCCCTGACCTAGGGTTTGTTATGGATTTAATTGATAGTTTAAATTTTAACCTGTATTCGTGCTCAATACAGTCATATCTTTGCTGTTCGATAAGAAACGCGCAATGTATTCGAAAAGGCGTTTAATAAAGCTCGATCGAACCTTTGGCTCTTCGTTCCGAATAATTTACTCCTAATATTCTTCGAGTGTAAGAGCGAAATCGTCGAATACATTCCTTTAAAAATTTAAACGTTTCGCGATTCTTAAAACGGCATTTTCCAATGTATCCGCAAGTTTTTTATCCCGTTTTCGATTTAAGACTAAACTGCGTTATAGACATTGAAACGAAGACGATGGAGCAAACAGAAAAGGCCCTGTTGTGTGTGGCACAGTTTTGTTTATCGTGTGGATAATTCGTCGTCCATTAGTTATCGAGCATTATTATGAATTGGATCGATGAATTTCAAACTCCTTTTATTTACACACTGTAAAGCGATCCGCTTGTAAAATACGAAAGCACTCTGTTGCACCAAAGCACCAAAACGACGAAATTTTAATAAACCCGTGCTTCAATTATTATAAATAGTTCCGTGTTTGTTGATCGTCTTGCAATCTTTTCTTTTGAGGCAAATTTTGTCAGATCTTGTTCAAGTATAACAAAGATTTTCACCGAGTCAATCAATTACGCACGTGCGCGTTACGTTGGTCCACTTTGCGTGCTTGAATAAATTTAAGAAATTCAGATCATTTTTGGTCAGACGCTTGCGTTATGGATATTATATTTTCATTGTAATTATCTTGCTTTTCAATTTCAACAATTACAAATAATAAAGAAATCTTGCTGATATCTTCTTCGACGTCTTTTATATTTAGATAGAAATTCTGCGAAAAATATCTAATTCTAAGCTACGACGTGTACGATAAAAGCATTGATAACGATAAAGGCGATTGTTACACGTAAAATGATTATTGCACAATTATCACTTATCACAATTATCGGATCGCAAGTCACGCTCCAAATCGATTATAATTCCATTTTCCAGAAAACCCGGTCTCAGAGAAACGACGCTCGGGAGAACTTCCTTTTACACATTCCATACAACTTACAATATGATTTGCACCTCCGTGGCAGAAAACACGTGCCACCCTCTACGTATTCACAGCACGAACAGCGAATTGTACCAACGCGAGGCGACTGCAAAAATCATTCTCACGCTCGTACTTAGACCGCATCCCCCACTCGCACTTCGAAAAATTGAAATAAGACAACAATAATGAAATGAAGCAAAATAGTCACAGATTCCGCAACGAAGCGCGATCCAGACAATATTAATCCATAGCTATTAATCCAACGCGCTCGTGCGCACGGTACAGTGTCTTTCTCCGTATTTCGTAACTGCCATTCAAAAGCTCGATATCATATGACGCCGCACATTTCGCCCGTAAAATTATAGCCGCCAATGAAGGAGGGCCTTCCTTCCTTCTTTTTTTTTTTAACAGAGAGCCACGCACATTCTTCTCCAACGGTAGAATCACTTACGGTTCTACTTCTCCGACGATAATCCGATGATGGACGGCGAACACGATTTGGCCGCGGCGTTATCGTGCCTCGTGCGAAACGTTGGACGATTAACGGGAGAATGGAAACAAGTTCAACATCGTCGCGGACGAAGGGAACCGTCGACACTGAAAGGCGCCCGACCACGAGGCATTAGCTATCTTCGATGGGCCCCACCACCGCCACTTTTCGATCGTTCCTTCTGCACGGCGAAGAACCGTGAAATGCGACGCTACTGAGGAAACGTGACGTTTCGGCTTTGCGAACATCGATTCTTTACTTGTCACGTACGTATAAATTTCTTCGTTCGCACGACACGCTCTTGACCCGTCGTGTTAACCCTGATGATTTAGGATTTTGCGAGAGATCGTAACGGGGTTACATTGCGCGCATCATGATTGGGTGTTACGCTTGATTTTTAATGAATTTTGTTTGTGCATTGTCTGTTTTTTATCTTTTTACATTAATTTCCTATGATTTTGTTGAAACTACTTGTGCTAATGAGGTTCGTTTTATTTGATATCGACGTGAAACGATCTACGCTTCGATGTTTGTGTTGAAATAATCTTTTGTATTATAATAATGGGGATTGCATGTATGGAATTTGTTTAATGTTGTCGATTTTATTCTCTTTCAATAAATTATGTTACCTCTTAAATGATGACTACTTATTTAAGTATTGTATTGTAAAAACAGCGGATTATTGGTTTAATAGAATCTTATGATTGGAAGCGCGTATGTCGTGTAGTAAAAAATACTAATACAGGCGATTTAATTCTACTGGACGTTGATCCGTGAACTTTACGTCAGCTTTATTTAATGAATAGACACTTTGACATGGTAATTCCACATAATATCACTAGCTCGCAGTTTGCTTTGGCAATTTGACAACGCTGAATTAGTTATCGCGCAATCTAATTCCAATTGACATCTTTAGTATTAAAACAAAATAATGTTTTGCAGTAACTTTTAAAAACTATCTTGTTGTAATTATACAAGTAATATGTGTAGCAGTAATAATTAAGCTACTCAATTTTCGATTGCACAAATATAACGCGACAGTTAGCCAATTCCAGATCGCTTCCAATATTCGAAAGAAGAGATTAATCGAATCAGTAAGAAATAATTCTTCGTTAAAAGCAAATCTTACCAACCTGTTGTTCAAAAGCTGCATCACGATATTATCTTCGAAAGTTTACGTAAAACTTGTGTGCAAATGTGCCAGCAATTGATGTAAGAAGAAAAACGTAGAATAGCCTGGTAATGTGCTTTTAAATCTTTATTTATAATTACCGATTATGTTACCAGCATTCGTCAAGATCTTTCCTAATGCAACGGCAAAGCGGTGCAAACAGGACAAATCGCATTTTAAACGCGGGAACATTTACCATCAGGAACAAAGCTTCGAGCATGCTATTATGATTAGTAAGATTATTGCGTTTATCACGCAGATGATAAGGGCTACTGTTTATTCTTTGATATGCAAATAGTGGCGTTCATATTCACGATAAGGTGTGTCTATCTTTGCTAAAAATGTGCTTACTTTAGATTATACAAAAATAAACAGATTTAGATTAAAGAATCCTCAATTACATAGGTAGAGATGACACTTGGGGATAAGAGTTGTGTCGTGAGTGAATGACGATTTCGAAATAAAATGAATACAATTCTATGATGTGAACATTACTCTTCAGCAGCTAAATGTAAGATCGAGTAGATAGGATAGATGTTTCGCAGTCATGGTATTTTTCCTTTTGGTAAACCGGAATTTCCCCCTTGTTTTCTGAATTTATGCACCTCCCTAATGTGAGCTTCGATTATACGCCTCTAGGCATAAAATTACAAGGACATGGCGATGAAAGTTGATGGGTCAATTTCCATCGATCCATCATGCCAACGACGTATAAACGCTTCCCCTCTTCTGCATGCAAACTTCGTTGATATAAGAAGCGCATAACAGGCATCAATAAGAACGATATTAGCAATATCAATTAACTGCATCGGCATGGATATTAATGGGTATTTAAATCGCATTAAAATATCATTACCGGCTGATCATTAAACGATTATTTTGAATCAAGTCTGTATCATAAAATGGACTCACTTTCATTTACCGTATTACCAAGATCGTAATTCACATATTACCCATCGATTCATACCTTTCGCGTGTAATATGTATATGGAGGGTGTCTTTTTTAGAATTTGTCATGCAATTATCGTATATGCTGTAGCACGTTTAACAAAAACCGAAAGTTTAAATAACGCAAACCAGTGAGTTTTATTTGAAACACATCCGTGAGCAGAATATGAGTTTTGTACGAAACATTTTTTTGAACCGAGCGTTGTAAATCGGAGGATGAAGAATCTCTCTTAAGCAACAGAGCGTAGAATATATACTCAAAATCAAACAAACAATAATTACTTTGGTTATTTAACTTCAAGACATTCCAGTTTCTCGCAAACTCCTCTGTTGACATTGCAATTGCAGTTTGATGTTATCAAGCAGAGGCCATGCTGCGAGCATTTTTTTACAACTGCGCAGGAAATAACGTGGCATTACATCGATGACAGGCTCAGACTTTGCGTGGAAAAACGTTGCGGAAAACAAATGCAAGCAAAAGCAGCATTCGTCGAGTTATTTAAAGTTTTATATCGGAAATGGTAATATCATTGATAGGTTAACGCTGATAAACTATTTCCGTAGGAAAAAGAAAAAGGAGAGAAAACGCATTCGAGTAACGCTGACGAGAGAAATATGCACGTACAAAGTACAGAAATCCAATATTCGACTTTGAAGGACTCGTATAAATTACAGAGAAAACGACGAATGGAGGAATAGCGCCTAACTGAAAAATTTCAGCGCTTAATTTCGTAGTTGATCCTATAAAGTACGTAATTACGATGGGTCACGCAATTCGACCAATGGAATTCTACTCTCTGCCGGCATGAGACAGCGCACGTGACGATATCTGGTGCTCGCATGAGGTACGTCGATTGTCATGTAATACAGTAACTATGAGGTTCAATAAATTTAACTTTCCATTGTTTTGTAATGAGTACGTACAGAGTCCACGTACGGCCACTGTGGAATTACAGGGGGAACTTCATCGGTCACTTACCGTAAAAATGTGCACTTCAAGCACAGGTTAGACCATCCATTTCACCGTATGCATAAAAAATGAGTCTACATTGCGTTTGCAAAAGACGCTTCGATTTCGTGCGGTGATATTTTTTGCTGTTTTCGAAGGCCTCCTTTGTGCTAATTAAATCAATAAGTCAATCTTTTTTCATTGTCTTTACGGTCTTATCATAACTTTGAACGTTAACACATTCTCACCGCGACAAAATGACTTTTACTTTCGGGTTGTTTATACTCCATTAACGTACAAAATCGTCGTGCACTGGTTTCTTGCATTTTTCTTTCCGAAATCGCGATGTCAATTACTTTGGTTATTTGATGTAGAAGTTATAGGGTTCGTGTTCGATACTATGTCAATGACCGCATCGCTTGATGGGTAGGCAACTAAAAACAATCAGATACTATTAAAGGGGTTGATAAAGGAGATACGATAACAGGGATATTGGGCTCGGGTATTGGGTAAATAAATAAACATTTGCACGACATAGTGGTTTCAGAGAGTGCATAATAAGCATATATCACATATTTACAGGTTTTGCGAGCAAGTATAATTGTCAAGCTTCCGCTATTGGCCGATTAAATATTATTAGTAAATTTCCATGACTTAACGCGCGGTGTCCAATGCGGAATTATATCCGTCCTCGTTTAGCTTTCTGAATAACAGCTTAAGATTCGATCGATTAGCTTAGAAAAGGCAACACGTTTCTTCGTTCCCAGACCGCATAGCGTTCACGTTCGTTAATAACATATACTATTGCATGGGCGTATCGTTATTTTAGTCTGACGACATGTATACGTAATGCTGACCAGTTACGTATCCATTGCATGCGATCGATAAGCGTACTGTCTCTCGCACTATAATGAAACACCGAAAATTTAGACAACGCAGTTGAGTGATTCGATGGAATAAATTGAGGAAAAAGGAAGATAACGTGCACACTGTGGCAATGTCTGAAATAAAATGGGAGGCCCAAGGAGTACGCAGAATCATAGATTACAAATGAGGTTCCGTATTGCGTCATCCGAAATGTATAATCGTCATATACAGAATACCGTTGATCGATCGCGTACTTTTGGCACTGAGCTTAGAACCTTTTCTTCCAAATGCATATCGATCGAAGCAGAAAATTTGAATCGAGCTGAATTTACAACTGGGATTTATCGTAACGTACGTAGTTCGGGCAAGGCTTCAGACGGGAGATAAATTTGCATAAATTTATTGATAAAATAAAAGGTACACATTTAAGAATATCTAACGCTAAGCATGGTTAAATAAAGAGTGGCTTTATTTTCATTCGTTAGCATCGAGTCCGCCATTGTTTTACGATCACCTAAGCGACCTTGATTATAAATATTCCGTTATTGTGTACGCAGGATCCTACGGATACAAAAGTTTTCCCCTTTTCCCGTAAACTTTATGCTGTTCCTACTTGTAGTCGTAAATAAGTAGTATCTAATTATGTATTACAATTTTTATATCCCCAATAAATGCTATGATCCTAGTGCCGGGAATGTATGACTTATTAATCATAATGGTGGTAAGGTATTAATAATTTTAATATAATCTAAAAACGCGCTGCACTCGCATAATGACAGAATTTTTCAAGATCGGAAGTTGTAACGGGTGGTTTTAAACTTGGTCCAACGCAAAGTTTTCTTTTTTTATTTTGTATATTCATTTTCGACACTCACTGCAAAGGTCATTTCGTCTAGAACTTACATTTTAAGATGGATTCCGAACCACCAGACCTACGATATAAATAATTGTAAGAGTAAATTCGTGCTCTTTTGAGATAATACGAATAAAGGGTCCATTATATTCGATTAAAGACTTTGGTTTAAATAAATATTTATTTAAATCTACATCATAGATACCACATGGAAAAACTAGAGGTAATGGGCGAGCTACATTGAAATTATTAATTCACATCGATTCGCCTATACGAAGGACATTTACCTACAGCGCTATCCTCGAATTAAATACCCTGTCAAATGTATACGCTCTTCTCGGTATCGCTGAGCATCGGCACGTTCGCAGATTATACGCGCAACGTGACACGCCATAGGTATCTCGTTACATTCGTATATCTTCAGACGCTTAAGTCACAAAAACGCGTCTCATTTTTCTCCGCCTACTGCTTCTTTCTTGCGCGTATAAATAACAATTAATCGCAATATCACGCCGAAATAAAATATAAAATGATTTATAATCGTCACCATCGTCGAACATCGCGCAAAAGCCGTTTACATCGTTTGTCATCCTCCTGTCTTTAACGTTAAACTAACAAGAATGCATGTCCCCTCTCCTCGCGAAATAACAATAACACTCAGCGTGCACGTACAACAAATTGCTACTGGTCTACGTTCGAATTAAATACCTGTATCGATTCATGCCTCCTCGGTACCGTCGACCATCAGGTATATACACTGTTATTCCACACACGCAGCTCCTCGAACATACCTCGATAAGTGTCAGGATATCTTCAAAAGGAGCAAGAGTCAAGCCGCGACCGCCTCACACGTGGCTGCACCGCTCGCGCTATTCGTCATCGGTGCGAAACTTCTAACCTCAAATGTCGAGCAAGGATCGAATATTTTTCCAAAATCGTTTCCAACCGGTTTCCATGGAGGATCGCGGGTGCGAGAGGAAGCGAGGCACACCTCTCGCTTCAAAGCACTCGACCCACCGGCCGTTGAAGGGACGGGTCACGATACAGTCGCGGCGCGATAACGATCGTCGAAGATCGCGAGGCTGCGTCGTTTGAGGTTAAGCGCGGCGCATTTACGTATCCGTCGCCCCTGCTCGCACGGCCGACACGTGGCCGTGACCTTTGCCACGGGGGAAACGAATCGATCGTTGGCGTTCCCTTACCTTTGCTCCGTTTCTGCTTCCGGCGACTACACGGATAGCGTGTTTCTTTCGCGGCATCTTCGCTGACGTTACGCTGGCCCGCCGTACGGAGCTCAGAGGAGCAGCGGCATATCGCTACGATGGCTTGGATCGACTAAGGACGGTTACGGGACTGTTTCCTGGACGAACGAGAACGCGAGGAGAGGCGGTGAAATAACGAGGCGGTTCGAAACTGCGGGAGCACGGCAGCAGACGTAACACCTTGGTCGTTTCGTTCGTGACCGCGCTCCTGCGCGTGCGCAGGAGTCACGTGACCCGCCCGAGATGCTATAGACGCACGGATCGAATCGATTGAGGACCACTGCGTCGTCGTCACGCCGGCAATGCCGTCATGCTTGACGTCGGGCCACCGACCGCGCACGCTTCTTTCGCACGTATTTAGATACCGGGCGATACTCTGCGAACTTATGATCTTAAAAATAATAGATCGTAATAACCCTTGATTTGTTTTAATGAAACGACCGTATCTGTAAATGTCAAAAATGAAATTAAAAACCGTGGTATAACTGGTATGTTTTTTTTTATAGAGGAACACTGATTGCACGTTAATCCCTAAAAAAGAGGAAGAAATGGTTGAATATTTGCAACATATTGTCTGACAATTGACGAATGTTTCTTTTTATTTATAGTAATCTACGAGCGTGGGGAGAAACGATATGTGATATAAGATCAAATTTGTTTCCACGCGTGATATTAGACATGTGACGTGTTTTGATGCTTGTAGTAAGGTGGATGATTTGATCATTTTTTTGCTTCATTGAATAGATACAATGTCGTTTAATTTATATTTGCAAAAGTATATAAAACGCATCATAATTCAATTAACAGAACTATATTTACATACACATCAATAGAGTGGCGAAGGTAATTTAAATTTTACAATTTCTATCCTGTAGCTATAATTACTAAGCAATAAAAATAAAAATTGTTTGAAATTATAAACGATTCGTATATGAATTTTCTACCGATAACGACAGATTCTCTTACCGTACGGATATTGCTCTATTCACCATCGTGAAATGTACCTTAAAAACAACATATTGCGTCAGTCTCGCTTTAAATTCTACTTATAATTTCTAAACGCTTCCACGTGGTATATTTATTATGATTCGGGACTCGCATCAGATTCTATTTTATTGCAGTAAACAACCTTAGGGCTCCTAATTATGAGAAATTAAGGAGATAAGCACTGGTGTGCATATTCATGATGAGGCTTATGTTAATTTTTAAACCACATAAGTTCTAATAAAATAATAGTTTCATATTATGATAGTTTAGGCTATATCATTTTTGCCACTGTTTTTAATGCTACAAGTTGGTGGTGTGTATAATTTTATGTTCCGCACGTTTCAACTTTTGCGTTCCTGGTATATAGGCCAAACTTTATGCTGTACGAAGGTCGATGCTTTCACTAATGTTAATAATACGAGATTTATCTTCGTGTCATTGCCTCCTTCCAGCAATAATCACGAAACAGTTTTACACTCTCCTTCTTTTTATTACCAAGTTATATTTTATTTGTTATTATAATATGAAAATATGTACGATACTATTTCAGTATCGATCTTCCGTTCGACAATTGTAACCAATTTCAGAAGTGGCTATTTACTTTTATTATTTATATGTATAAGCAAAATTTTTATTTTACTGTTACCTAATATGTTGATCAATGTTCTTTTTATGATGATCTGTTTAAAAATACTCACGGAAGAAAATCGCAGAACATCGAGAACTGTATTCTCACTTCCAAGTATTTATCACATTTAATCGACTATTAAGTGATGAAGTATACATACTAGACATTCTTGATCAATCTGTTATGTATGGTTTGACTTTAAAAATCTCGGTTAATGGCAGTAAATATGTGATCCGTAGAGCTATGTTTTTTTTGTGTCATTACAAATAGGTTACATCGGTACCGCGTTTATAAAAAAAAAAGGTTATAAGATTCATTCGTATCATTTTTTACATGCTTTGAATCAAAGCTAATGTAAAATCTGGTGTTTTATATAACGTATTTTTTTTATTCTGTGCTATACTCGGATGCAGGTTAGAAAAAGTTTCATCTATGTCAATTTAAGTATTGAATGCCAAGGAGAGGATGCAAGAAATTTACCCTTTTTCTAAGAACGTGCAATCCATCACGTTGGTCAACAAGAATAAAACGTGGGTCACCCTTATTGTCGAAAACATCGTAGTCATGCAATAGCTTCTTTATATCATTAAATTCGCAATATAATTATCATAAATATTCTTCTACTTACCCAATTTTGGCGATTATAAAAATACTAAAAAACTATCCTATTATACAAGCTCTCTTAGTATAATGTTTATCTGGACAGACGTTATTTCTAGACTACCAGTATGAATTTTCTCGAGAAAGAGAAACTATGGAGAAGACTGTCGAAGTCAATGGGACTGCAAATTACGAAAAATTGCATCGTAGAAGAAGGTATACTCTGCGGTACTCTGTGATAGATACATCGATTCATAAATTTGACTTATATAAAGACGTGTATCTAAAGACATAAAATTATACGTTGGCAAACATAACCACTTGTTATAGCAATTATCACTTCTAATCGAACTGCGTACCTAGATATTTATCTGCATTAAACGGGGATAAAAATGTTATTCAGATCTAGCGCTTTGAATTCATTTTTTATGTATTCGTCAACCAGTCTTGATCTAATAACTACGTTCGAGCTTGCAAAAAAGAAAACGAAAACAACCAGGCTCTTGATGCAAGGCAAATTGTTTAAATGCATATGTAATGACTGTTTTATTTTTTCATTTACGAGTCAGGCTTATAGAAAAAGATATTTTTTCGTTACAGAACTGATAAACGCTCTAATGAAGCAACTTCGTTCTGCCCATGCTCAAATTCAAGAGATGCAAGTCATTCTTCAGAAAGTGGAAGAAAAATTGACGATTAAGGACCAGAAAATTGATCGTTTGGAGCAAAAGGTTTTCTGTACTTAAGATTGCTGATTAATATATTCTTCATTTTACACAATGACTCTATTACTGTCTAGATTTCAGAATGGGATGCTAAGTGCAAGCAAAAAGAACTCTTGTCCAAAAAGGAGTATCAACAAACACGAAACGAGGTCGACCGTTCAGATCATCTCTGCAATAAATGTTGCATTCTAGAGCAAAAAATTTACGAAATGGAGGTTTGATTAATCTCGATCAATAATATTAAAAAAAAATGAATTTATATTAATATCTTGTATACATTTTGCAGACATTTTTGGCTGATTACGGCCTCAAGTGGGTTGGCGATGATGGCGGTACAAAGAAACAGGAAACTATCGAGATAAAGTAAATCGAATCTATGTCAGTATAAAGGATGCGATATGAGTGGTGATATAATTACAAAGGCGGCGTTATAAGTCTCAAAAGTACATTTTTAAAGGAATTAGAAATTTGGATAAAAATGATCTTAAGTAATGCTAAATACATGTGCATTAAAGCAAAGCTTGTCTCATAGATCATGTTATAAATTAATATTGTAATTTGTGTTTGCGCTTTCAAATTACGTAAATTTTATTAGGTGGTGATAATGTATTTATTCATGAAGGTAATATTTTTTAATTGGTGTCTCTGTGATTGCACATGCAGTTACGTCCAACGGATAAAAAACGTGTAGATGGAAGTTAATAGGTTGTAAATTTCTTAAGCGTCTTATTATTCATTTTTAATCTGCTCCACTGTCCAATGCTAGAATGACAAAACGCAATGGTTAAACCGAGTATTATAAAAGATACAAATAGAAATAATAATGAATGTAAACAAGATCTATTCTGTCAAGTTGAGTATTACTATAATGTATCCTCAAATGAACAAATTTTAATCTTTAAATATAAAAAATTCACAACATTTTGTTTTTTTAACACAATCTTAAGTACATTACTTCTTCTTCATAATGCTTCAAAGAATAGCTTCCTTACTGAATGTCCTATCTTTCGAACACTTTGCTTAGAAAACGTGATGCATAAATAACACACACGATTAAATCGAATGTATTGATGAATTTTAGAAATTACATCGAGACTTATTACGACCAGATTGTTGCAAATATCGACCAACTCAATTTTACTGCGGGGAAAGGAGAATTGCAAGTTCATCGTGATGAAAAGGGGGCCACTTTCAAAGTAAGCAACTTTCACAGTGTTTTTTCAGCGCAACTTTCAAATCATACGCTGCTATTGCCATACATGTACTAAACAGAACTCTCAGAAATCTTCGCTATATCTAACATGCGTTTTTTAGTTTTGACAAATTGTACGCAACGTTTCCTCTATATATTTCTTTTTATACAACATATTGACATTATTAACATTTGTATTTTTAATCCAAGTGAATAATGCGTTACCAGTATTTTTATTGAATTTCTGGGTATCCATATTCCGTAATAGTATATGTATTGTTTAAAGATGCATAAATTATATTTGGCAAGTTATAATATATATA
>JBCFXI010001439.1:0-53870 GCA_038496175.1 Ampulex compressa | reverse complement strand
TATATATATATATATTTTACACATTCATATGATTTCTCTTCATTTCACTCATTTTTATACTTTCGAATTTTAATAATTTAATTTGGATTAATTATGAATGGTCGATATCACCGCTACAATGTAAAGAGGGCATACCATGTCTCTGATGTTCTATACAATCGGTATTTCTGAACGTGAAACCCCAAGTACCATAAGATGATTACATTATTTTATACCTCCTCTGTACTTCACTTGTGCTATGTACCGTAATTGTGCTATGTAACTGTAATTTGTGCCATTCCCGTAGCGCTGGTATCTTATTCTATTCTGAACCGATAATGCCGCATGCGATACGAAAATGGTAGGACTGGCAAATAGTTTCAAAATTTTTATATTAGTTCTATTCTATATACTGCCCTGTGACATTTCTGAAGAAATTACACTGTCTTATTATTTAGAATAAAAAAGAATTGTTTACCCGCAATTAATAAGAAACGTTTAGCGTTACTTAAAATGTAACCGCGCATTTAAAAGACGGTAATATATTCATCGAATTCTTAGGTAAATGTATTTGTACAGCAAAACTAATTCTTGATTGGCCGACGAAAGTTATCGATATTTATTGACGCGAATTCTGACTTGTTATTGGTCGATATTCTCGACCGCATATTTGATTTCCGTTGTTCTTCGTCAGAGGACGCAGAATTTCGGTCGGTTTTAGGCGGGAATCTTTCGTATTTAAAGTCGCGACAATGCACGACAGGAATGGTATCTGAATAAATTGTCGAACGAAAAAAACTGCGATACGTATTCTCTTTTTGCTTATAAGAAAATATGTGAATCGTGCACCGTAGGGTCGGATTATTTTAAAAATAAATTCACACAGGGTTATTTTAAAAAGTAAATTTATTATTTTTTTTTTTTGCGAAAGTACATGTCTTTTGTTACACGAACGTAATACCCTTCGTACCGTGCTCGAAAAGCAATGATGCGAGACAATATGCCGTCGCTGCTTTCTTTTTCCTTTTCTTCGCGAAAGGATCCTTCCCGATGCTTTCGCCCGATCGCGAAAAACGGTCACACGCACGCCCCGCACATCAAAGGAACTGTATAACTTGGCATACTTAAACTTAACTAGTGAACAACCTTGATAATTCGTCGCATTCGATAACCTCCACCGAAGATCTCTCGACGCATCCACTTTAATCGAGGCTCTTTCTTCGTGCCTTATTTTATTTGCGCATTTCTTTCTGCACGAAAGCTCGCGATCTCATCGAGAAATTTTCGGTGGTCCTCATCGTAATACAATGACCAGAACCAACAGCCTTCGTTTCCTAACGCGTAAGGAATGGATCGCCTGAGATTAACCCTTTGACCGCGATGCACTAGAATTAAGAAATATCGGTATTGTACGATGCGATATTCGCATGATACGAAATCGATATTGCATTCTTGAGGAGACGAAATCGTGGAAACAGTCTTCGGTATCTCATTATCGAATCGGTTGCTACTGGACATGTAAGATTGTCCCAGTGGTATGTCAGGGTATAAAATAGATAAGACTTTGTAGTTTAAAATTTCATGGGCCAAATATATGAATATATGAAAATGTGAGTTATGAAGCCGCTATGCGTACGACTTTCGTACATATCGAAGAATATGAAGAGCTATATATATATACGGTTTTCACAGTCAAAGGGTTGAATGTCGGGTGTAATGGTGGTAGTGATATGAGGAAATTATTCGAAAAGAATCTCGCTGTAGAGACATAAGTATATCAATATTCTGAGCAAAAAACCTGCCAATTTCGATTCACATCGGTTGATCGTATGTATCGGATAAAACGGAAGTTATTTTCGTGTTTTACACGGAATATCGATATTTGATTTATTTTCGAGTCTCGTGGTAAAGGTGCAGGTAAAGGAGGATACTACTTTTTGATCGGTCTAATTTTACGATAGAACACGCTGTTCTGCGCCCGATCACGATTCTCGGTACTATTATTTGGCTTAGGGACTTTTCTCGTTTCCTTGATATATCCGAGGGCCGTTTATTAATTGCTCTTAGGTAACTCGTTCTGTACGTAAGTTTATCCACGTACGTGTAATAATATATCGTATATACATATGTATAATGTTTTAATCGTATGCGCGGATTTTCACGAAAAATGGCGTTTAATCGGGGGCGTATTTAAGTGTACCAATCGAAACGCATTCGGCGCACGCTTATACTTTCAATTCTCGTGCTTTAAACTATAAATTACTTAATTCGATAGACGATCGGTAACGTATTTCTTTGGCGATGCCGATAGAACATTGTATTTTCAGCCTAACCCAAAAAATATATTACTAAGAATTAACCTACAAAAGCTTTGGCATATTCGGCCATATTTGTTTTACGATGCTTATTAATTTTTACATGAGTTTTATATCATTGAATCGATGCATCTTTTCGAACATCTTAAAAAGAAACTCGTGCTGAGATTCAATGAAATTGCACTTGCCCGTGAATAATTCGAGAAAAATAAGAGATAAATATTTTTCGATCGTTTGGAAAAACATTCCAGGATCGTACGAGTCTATGGTCGTTGGAAAACGTTAGGGGCACCTAAATACGCCTCCGGAATATTCCCTGCTTGAAAATGACTTGCGATGTCTTTCCTTTAACCTATTGAAAAACTATAATACTCGAAGTCTCGAACATAAGAACTAGAGTGTATCTTTGGCACGATTAAGAGGTATTTCGCAATCGTTTTCTAAAACCTCTGCGCGACTCGTCGCTCCGATGGTTTACATTGCGGAAGCGCTGTTCATCTTGTTATTGTATTATTACGTAAAGCACCGGCTTACAAAAATTGAGACGGATTCGTTTACGGCCACTTGTCTTACTCGCAACTCGGTTAGCCGAGTACTACCTACACTCGCAAATACACGTATTTTGCCTACGAGACTTAAGATACGACTTACTAGACTTTACTAAAACTTTTTTTTTGGCACAAATCCCACAGTCACACCGATCACGACATTGAAAATACACTAACTCTGAAGCTTTACTTCTGGGATGTGCGAGTGCCGTTGTCGTTCTCTAGTCGTACTTGAATTTCGCGTTACACGTTTCACGTTTTGCGCGACAAATAACAAACGATCTATGAGATTTTTATCGAGGACCATGACTGTTAGAAACCAATGATTTTGAACAAAGTTTCATTAGAAGATTGAGGTAGATACGACATTCTTCATAAGTAAAAATACTCCCCGATCTTCGTTGATATCAAAGTCGAGTTTTAAGTTTATCTCAAATTATTCAACCTAAGGTGATAGCGCGTTTTCTCAACGAGCGTATAACGCAAAAATGTATACAAGAATTTCTCTTTCCTTCACAAATATATTATTATACTAGGAAATTTCAGTAACGAGGCAATAAATTCTACCCCAACCGAGAAATTTGCTTCAACCCGCACACTCGCACACGCCCATAATATTTTCCCTTAACTTTTTAAATGCCCCGTATATATTTCGTAGTTTCCAAACATCACTGTCTGATTCCTTGCTCCTGCAATTATCTACACGTCTCAACGAATATCCGATTAAGTACGGATCGCCGCAAATCAAGAAGAAACCACGAAGAAGGTTCACGAACAACGTAACGAAAAACCCGTCTCAAGTAATTCTACCTGGGAGAAGGCATAATACACTAACGCAGAACTACGAAGTTCTTTTCATTTTTTTTTTTTTTCAAGGAACTAACGTAGAAACATTCGTGACAGTCCTTCGAGGACACTCACCGGGACTAGTCCTGTCGAAATAAATAAATAAATAAATAAATAATATAAATAGATAAGTACGCAAATCGGCCGAAATGCGAGGAGGACGATGTTTCAGTTCCGCGGCTCGAAATTGCAATTCGCGTATAGGTGTATTCTCTGATGGTCCCGCAGATGGTGCCGATGCTTGAATCGCTTCTTGCAGCTCGCGCACTGAAATCTGGGTCCGACGCCGCACTCGAGGCGCAAATGTCTCGTTAAATTGCACTTATGGGAGTAAGTACGCCCGCACTTCGGACAGAGAAATGGCGGACCATCCTCCAGATCCTTGAGTCTCTTCCAGACTGAAACATTCGTCGGACGACATGGTGAGAGCGGTCTTTTACTTCGTGGTCATGCAAGGCAAACGATGCAGCTAGAGAAGCGTTTTGGCCAAAAATATCGTGTACGCATGGGGGAAGGAAGAAAATAGGACGTGTAGTGTGGGAGTGTATTCATGCTCTAATCAAATTCATTTGGCGCGGAGAAAAAAAAGAAGACGAAGAACGGCACGGAACGACGATCGGATTTTCGCGTGTACGGATTTGTCAATTTTCGAAAGCTTTGTACAGATTTTCTATCGACATGCACTTGCAAAATACTCAAGGTCTGTCCATTCGGGCATAACGTGGGTTACATGCCTTAATCGATGGTTGCTCGATTACTTTCGGAATTCCTGTATACGAGGATGTGGCTATGGGTTGGTTGGCTTAACTCCTCTTCCTCGTCTTGTGTTATATTTACAATAATAGTGCTGATATCGTAAATGCGGGGGAAATGTGCTGGGGTTTCTTGCATAGCGGAATTCGATTGGAACGTCCCAAAAAGTAATTTGCATCGAGTACTTTAGGGTTAACACGTACAGTTATAAAATAGCTATGTTTATTTGCTTTACAATTTATACAATATATATATATATATATATATCATCTGTATTGTTAACCTACGTACATCTCGGGGTATTATTTGTGTGCAGCTTTGAATCTAAGTCTCTCTCTCTTCCCCGCTTACCTCTCTCTCGTATCTTACGTACGATTTCTTCTACTGGCACCTACCCTTCATTCTTAATGTCGCGCGTGTACATCGGCTTACGGTATCGATGCGAAAGCACCGATTTGCATCACAGATTTTCACTTGCCTCGCGCAAAACTGATTAACACGTGATCAACCCTAGACCTACCGAAATTGTCGAAATTACGAGTTTCTTGGAAAAATTGCACAGATTTACGGCGGTGCATTCTCTGATACTTTCCGTGATTTGATTGCTGTATATAGATTATTATGCTGATCGATCGATATTTTTTCTGTATCCTCTTTTTTGCTCTTTATGATATGTATAATGCCATGAATTCATCGTGAAAACTATATATGAGCTGCATTTTTAGCGTTAAACTCGTACGATTAAGTCGAGATTAATCTCATTTAAACATACGTACGAGAATCAGTTTTCCTTGTAGACACGCGTTTTTCACGGGATATAAGTGTTTTCGCAATCTCGCACTTCCATTTCGTATCGAAGCAAAATCATTTCGATGTACGGGAAGATTTTGCGCTAACCCTTTTAATCCTAGACGTTCGTAGGTCCTTCGAATCGCATCGTTCCTCGTTACTTCAACAAATTATTCCTAACGCAAAATAACAATGGCAGTGTATCAGTCTATATTTGGTAACATAATTATAAGTGACTATTACGATTGACTTTCTATGAAAGAATCAACGAAACCGTACAAGATATGTCTGTATTCATTGGGTTCACCTTTCCGTAACGCTTATATTATATAGTATATCTGAATTAAGTCACGTAACTCAATAAATTGTAACGCTTAGAAATAATGCTTATATCTAAATATTGCTTCGCCATATTTTGTTCTCGTTTCCATTATGTCGAGTAAAACCATTTGATCAAAAGGCGGCGTTATGCTAGTATAAAATATATCGAAAAAACGTTACAAACGCATCACGTTTGTACTTGCTCCTTGATCGAAGGTGGCTTTTGTGTTCGAGTTTTGAGCAATTGCATCGTCGCGCATTAATATAAAGCATACATATGGGGTTCTCTTCTCATTAAACGATTTCAATCGAAATTTAACAAAATACTTCTGACATACAAATGATGGCGGAATTAATACGATGCATCAAGCAGACGGTATACATGGTTTCTTGACTCGCTTCTTCGATAATTGAATCTCAGATTTCTCTCACCATTTGCTATAGCTATAAGATAGACTTGTCATTCGGCTTATTAAATTTTGTTGTAAAAGTGGAGAATCATTTTTCTAACATTTCTAATATACTCTAGTATCCATCTCATAGTATAAACCATTTTTTTTTCAAACGTGTGCAATAAAATATTTATTATAGAAGAGTCTACATTTTCTTTAGGCATCGAGATCCCAAAACAAACGTTTAGAGACTTCGTCGGGAAGAAACTACTATCAAAATTAGATTCGTGTATCTCTAATAATATTCGATATCCATATATCCAAATGTACAAAATTTACACAAATCTCTAAATGTTTAAAAACGTTGCGATGGTCGAATGGTAGTGCGTGAAGAATAAGTAATTTCGCGAATCGAGCGTTCGTATTACCATGAAAACATTGATGGCAAAAGTAGGGTAAATATTTACAGAGAGTAAATACAAGGACGTTTAATACGTAGTCCTACATCAGTTCTAATCGCTTAGGCTAGTTCTTTGGAAGACATTATGGTTATAATCTATTTGGAAATCATATATCCGTTCGACAACTGTTTTAAATCCAAAGGAAACGAATCTTCCACCCGTTTGTAATTCACCCTTTTCGAACACCGATCGTGAAATACGACACGTAAGAACACAGAAAATCTTTGGCGAAACGCATTCCGGATTGACGGTACAAGTATAAGCGTGAAATAATTTAAGTGCATATGCCACTTAAAATAAATTATCCGCGCAATCGATTATCCGGATAGAATTTTCAATCGCGATCCGATTTTGAAAAGAAATTCATTCGTGCACAAAAGAATCGGCGAACAAAACGATCGACTTACGCGCAAATACGCCAATATAATTCTCTGCAACTTAAGGGGCCAAGCTTATATCTGCAGAACCGGAAGTATCTTCATAACAGTACTGCACGATACTTTTAAAAGTGCATCGTCTCCACCATTCAGCGAGAACCTCTCATCTGCTCTCGACCAATCACCATCCCTTATATATCCTCACTATCCAATCGCGAGTAAGGCGCCATCATTCGCCCCGTACCTGCCACATATCTTACTCGCATTAATTCCATCAATTCCTCGACCCTGTTGTCCCATCCAACGACAAAAAAACAACAAACCAGGACTCACAGGTACTCGCGATTAATCACGAACACCACGATACGCGCCTAAAAATCCTATAAGACGGTTATAACAGCCGTTGGCAAGAGGTCGCCCTAAAACTCCGCCTCCATCGTCATCCCCCCTCCCAGTGTTCGCGAGACCCAACTCAGTCTCAAGGTTTCTGATGTGTCCTCATGTGGAGCACCAAGTTGTGCTTGTGCTTCGACTTCTTGTGACAGATCGGGCACTCGAACTGAGGCTCGACCCCGCACTCGAATCTCATGTGTCTGTTAAGGGAGTGCGGCCTGGTGTAGGCATTGCCGCAGCGCGGACAGGAGTAGCCCGTGGCGTCGCGGACGTTCGTCGTTCCCTGGCTGCCTGGGGGATCCGCCAGTCGAACGACCTCCTGGACCTTCTCCAGGCTCAGCAGCTCGCAGCTGGACCTTGGGCTCTGCTCCTCCACCGTCTGGCAGCCGACGGGCACGGTGTTCTCCGCCAGCTGGTTCTCCGCCATCAGGCGGAGGTACAGGGTTTGGTACTGGTAGTAACGCTCGATCGCCGCGCCTGGCGAGTACTTGCGCTCTAGAAAACAGACAGATGGGTCAGTAGGGCCTCGGGGGTGCCAGCGGTTAGCCCTAGGACACGGCGGACGTACACAGAGCATGAGTCACGGGACATGTAACCATTCACCATGAAAGCGATCGCCTGGACTTCGAGGGGCTTAATGGGTTATCCACTTTGCCCTGGAAAGGGGCTCGGTGCTTGGAGAGGGGAGTCGATGTTAGGCTGGTCGAGGTTCAACCTTGATCGATTCGTGTGTTCATAGGCGTGTAGAGGATAATACGTGATGCACGTGGTGCGGAAGAGTGAAATGTGTACGCGCACTTCGATCGATAGAAAACCTATGTGAAAGGTGTTATATGGATTTCGCCTTTGCACAGGTTTTTCTTTTTCTAAAGTGCGCGTACAGGTTTCGTTTGACTCCTCTGTTCGTAATGTGTAATGTGTAATATGTAATATGCGGGCTATCTTATATCATAGTGTGTATATCGGCGTGGATATAAATTATCGCGTGAATTCGTTTCTACCAGAAGCTTCCATGAAATTGTTACTTTCTATTTACACGTGCGTCCTGGAAACATTAGGCTTTACAAATTTATTTCTGGTTTCCCGGGTTTTCGTTACTGAAGCGCCGGATACTGTTAGAGGAAGGATGTCGTTGGTGGGAGTGGGGGAAGTGGAAGGCAAACCGACTTGTTGCGAGTCGGACCAAATTATATAACCCATGATTAAAGAGCGTAGAAAATTTTAATTCGAGACACGACGCCTGTAATTTGTACAGACCGCTTACGTCAGTTGTAAACAATATATAAATCAATGATATACGGCTTTAGTTTCTTAATCCTTAATCGTCTGTATGAGAAACTTTGATACATCTTTCTGTACAAACGTACGACGAATGATACAACCAGCATACTAAGCTATAGCAATATATTACAGTTTAATTACACGTGGCAATACATCATGGCATCGATATTAGCGATTGACCTTCTCATCACGATTACATAATAAAAAGGATTATTCAACGTATACAAAAGAGAGTTGTTCCATACTTATTCGTGATATATCGAATTAAGCAATGGTTCTAAAATTAAAACGACTAGCGGTTTAAGTCAAGCTCATCCGAAAAAAATTATCGATTACTTCGCACCTTCGCTTTGGGCACCGTAAAAAAAACCATTACTCCGCTTTGTTCATTCCTTTTTCTCGATACACTGCAGCAGCGTTTTCGGTATCTTGTGAAAGCCCTGATAGTGCTCGTTCAGCATGAACTTGTGGTAGAATTTCTTGATGCAGAGTCGGCAGCAGAACTTCTTCTCCTTGTTTCCGCACTCGACTCTTTGATGCCTCAGCAAACTGTATCGCAATTTGTACCTCCTTCCGCAATCGGTGCAAATGTTAGGCGCGTATCCGTCCGTGCTCGAGTAAGGGGCAGTATTTTTCCTTCGATGAGATTTCCTCGATGCCTTTGGCCCTTCCAGGATTTTCGAGGGCAGCCGCGACGTCGAGAAGATTTCTGAAAGCGAATGGAACGGATCGATCAAGGGCTGCTCTCTCGAGGTTTTTTTTGGAAGTGATCGATTTGGTCGGTGGATGCTTGAGGAGAGTCATTGGTACGGCTTTAGGCATTCTTACATCATTTTTTACTACATAAAATAATGTATAATATTATGAAGCGTGTTAATTTTTTATGGAATATATCGAAGCATTTTTTGTATGATCCATTTATTAATTTCAGATTTTTGGAAGAGACGTTCGGTTGGGGCATTATTTAATCTTGGTGGGTCTTCCAAAAATAATCTGACATTGTTATTGGGACACTTTATTCTTTTTCGCGCTTCGTGGTAATAAAATAATCCTCTGGCGGTAATAAAATTTCTTTTCTCGCAAGAAGAAATACAATGTTACGATAGAGTATTATCGGTCGGGCTCGATATCGTTTTGGCCATAGCTTATGAACGATTGCGCGGTTGCATGATTTGTAACAGCGATCGAATCGTTTACTCTACTGAACACGAGTGTATCTTTTCCTATTTCTTCCACAGTGGCCTTCAGCCGCAGTGGCATTTGTAGTTCTGCTCCTCTTCAGGGCTCGAAAATATCTTCGTGCTTTGAGACGAAATCAGGGCGCTTTCGTAGCTCATCTCGAAATCGCACCAACGCGTATCTGAAAACAGGCGAATCGATGAATGCGCTGAAGTTCACAAATATTTCCACTCCCACTGCAATAAATGTCATTTCTGATTTTTCGAACTGAGAAAGCTACGAAATTTTGACTACTTTTTTTTTGTTAACATTACAACTACTATATTTTAAAATGCGTCATTAGTTGACTGTAAGAACAAATTGTACGGTTTTATCAAGGTGGATTTTCTAACGTTTTCCACGATTTTGTTGCAGTCAGTAGAGTATGATATTGATCTTTTGATATTTTCTTTTGGTTTTTTTTTAATGTTATATGCAGTGTCTTAAATATATTAAAAAAGTGGTCGGTAGTTCTAGTGTTAAAATGTGCATAACACGATTAATTCCTAGGTTTGATTTATACATCTGTATTTTTTTTACGATTATCGTCTGGGTATTTGATACATATTAATCACCCGTTAATCCATGCTTAGAAATAAAAAGCAGATTATTGTTCCGCCAGGATGTTCGTTATGAAGTCTTCTATTTTTTCAAATTGTAATTACAACAAATATTTGGAAAGCAATCGGTAAAATTTATCCTTTTCATGGCAAAAGATGAAAGACGCAATAATTCGTATAAGCAAAAATCAGCAACCCAGGACGATCGTAAAAACGTCGTGGCAGATAAAAAGGAATGTAGGTCTTTAAAAATGTGTCGCTTGGATAGTCAACAGAAGGACGTGTATTATAAGTCTCAGACATATACATCGTTATTGCCCCTTAAAAATCTGAAACCAAACTTACTTCTGACGTTACGAAATACTCATACCTTCTTAAGGATTAATTATACACATTACGTATCTACAAGGATTTACAGTTTTCCTCTCTCTCTCCCTCGATTAAACGCCCTTCAAAGAAATGAAAACGAATGGAATCCGTTTTAGTTGGGACGATACAAATATTACATTTCAATTTTACATTTTCGTTTGTTGCTCGCTGCAATTAATTAACGGATCTTGTAGTACGAATTTCAAGCTATAGGATCTACGCTACGCATATTCGTATCGCACAGGAAAATCCACGGAGTTCAAATTTTAACCGTGGATTTAAAGCGAACGTCCTACCCGAATAGTTCGAATGGCACGAATATTAATTTTTTGTACTTCAAATAAATTTTTCTCATACAAATTCATTCAAGTGTAAAAGATTACCGATCAAAAGTATTTCAACAAACGTCTTAAATGTCTTACAGAATTTACAAAATTTTCAAGCTTATCGTATACGCGATTCTCTCAACATAGGGCCGTCGATAATCGTCAGAGGACTAGTAACATTTTTCGATGCTTTTCCCTTTCGCGGGGAGGATAACCGACCTCTCAAGATGTTGTACCACAAAAAAATTCGACGGCACGAATATCAATTTCCTCCAGTCCACACAGGCCGAGTTTCCATATATCGATAGAAATCAAACGAGGAAAGAATTGTATACGCAAAACCTCCAAAATCGTCGTCTCAAGTCCATTCTATACACGATTTTCCCTACGGTACGCTCATCGGTATATCGGTAGAAGGCTATCGACCATTTTCGACGGATGTTCATTTGGCAAGGAATAAAATTGGCCTCCCGGAATTTTGTACTACAGCGCGGAAATCCGCTCATACCGCGTGATGCGCGGAGATATGGTTTCTCAGTTCGTATCTGTACTTGAACTTCCTCTCGCACATGTGGCAGGAGAACTTCTTCTCCTTGTTCCCACAGTCGACCCGCTGGTGTCTCTTCAGGCTGTCCTGCCACTTGTACTTCTTCCCGCAGCTCGTGCAGACGTAGAGCGCCTGCAGCACCGAGACGTAGGAGTCGCCTCCGTAAATTCGTGCGTTGTAAGCCGCCCCGGGTTGTTCCTTAGGCGAGTAGGACTTCATAGGAAAGCCGGACTCGCGGTTCTCGCCTATGCTCCGCGCTTTTCGCTCCAGCATCCACAGAGCGTCGTATTCCCTCAGCTCCTCGCCACCTGCGAGAAGATTCAAAGTAGTGGATATTAATTATCGTACGGTCCTGAGGTGTTGCTCATCTCGATGGAATATTCCGCGTTTTTTTTTATCAACCACGTTATCTATGGTCCGTGGAATTTTTCGGGGTTTTTAGTCCCGCCAAAGGGATCGCGAAATACGTTGGGTTCGCCAGAGGGTTTGTTAAAGACGAGATTGTGGAATATTCCGGATTTCTGAGATTTGCCAAAGCGCGAATTACGGAATATTCCTATCCTGTGGGCTTGGTAGAGGTACGTAGATCGTGGGATACTTTGGGATATTTCAATTCGTATGCGTCTAGTGGTAAAGCGTTGGATGATAAATCACCAATATTTTTATTACGAATCACAATGTGGCGAATTATTATAATCAGTGGCTCTATCCAAAGATGTAGCTACGGGATAATCGTATTCGATTGTAAATTAGATCTTGCTACTTCAAGCTTGCGCTTTACTGCTAGCAACTGGTCCCTTAATTAAAACGACCGAATTTTATTTTCATACCAAGTTCTCGTTGCGAAATTCTCGTATTGTTCTACTTTGCATTCTTCCCTGTGCAACACGGTTAGTCTCTTTTCAATCCGCTTTGAGTAATTACGCGGGTGCTGGCGCGAAGAATTGGATTATGAAATCAAGGAGAAACCACAGAGGTATTGCAGTCACGAAATAATTTTATTCTCGTTTCCTTCGTAGGCTGAGCTTTATTCGCAGTGATTCGTAACTAGCATGGTGTCGGTCGGTTTAAATTTCCTCGGATTTCGGCTTTATTCATAATGACATTGCGTGCGCAGGTTAAACGATAAACAGAGATTGCGAATGTGCGCCCAGGAAAACGTTTTCGTTGCATTCGTTACAGTCGAAACTTTGACACTGCCTCAAGCTTGTGCTACGATGCGAGTGAAAAATGATGGGAATCTTTTCAACATTGATCACACCAATTTATAAACACGAATGCAGGCTCGAATTCTCTCGAGTGTCCCTCATTCGATCTTGCGAAATTAATCTTTGTACGCCTAAGTACAAGTGAAATACGATTAACAAAGTCTTGCGTATATACTCTGTGTATTTTGCGTATGTACAATTCACAGAAGTTCCGTGTCTCTATGGAAATTTATCGAAACGTGTCTGTGGAATTAATGTAAGTACGCGAAGCATGGTTGAACGTATTATTCGAGTGAAAGCTGGACAAACTTCTGTTTATTCGATGCGTTCGGCAAGCATTTTTCTTAAACCACTCTTTACTCAAACGATCATGGCGGTTAGGCGATAAAGGATTTCACGCGTACATGTAAAGGACTTTAAAAATATATCATTTTTATTTGATTTATACGGTAAACAAAGAGCCTTTTTTTTTTGCTTGGGTACGAGGGTCATCCAAATACAAATTGGGACGTGAGTCTTTCTATGTAACGTGGTTTTTTCTCGTGGACATTTTCAAAGACGTGTATACCGTTTCAACGTATGTTTTCCCGTCGATCCTTTTCTCAGCCGCCCAGAAGATAAAATCTTCGATTGGTTCGAATCTGTTGGGGAAGCTCTTAGAATGAAAATCGAAGGATGGCAATAATGTGTGGAGGTATAAGAAGAATGCGTCGAAAAATAGGTGTTACTTTACTAGGTGAATTTTGATTGGTAAAAAAGCCTATTTGATATTTGAACTCCCTCGAATAGGAAGCGCGCGAAGAATCGCGGTACGAGCGACGATGGAACGATTGGTCGCGTGAATTGATAAATTCCAAGAAATTTTATCGATGTTGTCTCCCTTTTTATACAAACTCGTATTATTTTTGCACGTAGAATTATTCGATCTTCGTACGTACCATGATTTTTCACTAGCCTATATTGAACGTCCGATTTGACAATCCATTTCTTACGTGTCTATTCGACGATTCTCATTATTCGGTTTGTGTACGAATGATTTAGGCAGACACGATGACTTTTCGCTATTTCACGTTGGAAAACTGCCAACAAGCGCCTTCCTTTTGTCTCATAATTCGACGTGTTTAGTTTTTATCGAGGAAGGCTCTTACGAGTACTTCGATTCATGCTCTTAAAGCATCGATTTTTGGCATACGGATTTTGGCCGCAGATCAGTGTTTTAACGCTCTCTCGATGGAGAGCGTGAGTGCTACTATATTTTTCTTGGCAAATTTCAAAAGAGTAATCGATGACATATTTCCGCGTCTTTTCGATACGAATGATTGGTCTCTTACAAATAATTTTGATAATCGTTCAACGATATTTGCCCGAGCAAATATCCGAATCTCGTTGGATATATTATAATAGATACACAAGTATAAACGGCATCAAATATATCACATGTTAGTATACGCTTTGTAAAACGACGTGCTTTACATATGTGTAAACTCTTTTCACGTTGTACATGGCACGCTGTACTTGCCAAAACATCTTTGCTATTCAGGTCGCTGGGCAAGCTGCTTTCTCGAAGCGTTTATACCTCTGATGAAAAAATTGGAAACGCTCCGCCAACTACTAATAACGCGAATTATTCCCGATAGAGTATATAAAAATCTTTCAATTCACTATAATCCAAATTTCTTTTCTAAAATTTAACGCGCAGGACATATTTTAACTCTGACGCTTTTGTAATCCATTGTAATAAAAAATTTAAAAATGGTGGATATAATCAACAGTAAGTTACCTGGTGAACATAAATGTGGATCAAATCGATAATCCATTCGGAGTAAGAATTATACATGAAATGTTATTTGGAAGTTCAATAATATTAGGAAATAAACATTGATTGATTTTTCACGACGAACTTTAATGGATTGTCTCTTCCATCCGCATATTAAGTAGAATAATTTTGACCAGCAAAATTTCTACGGTGTTTCCGCATTTTGGACGAAAAACAAAAATCAAGGCAACTGAATTTAAAAATAAATTCAGCATCCATACATTAAATCCATAATAACTCTTTCGTAAATATAAATACTTTTCCGCTCTCATATCCCAAGAAATGGGGAAAATTCATTCTTTTTCAAATACAAATAGCGTTTCGTCGTTTTCGCATGCGTGCAGAAAATGGGGCATCAAAAACAACGTACGAATGTTTCGAGGGCACAAACGTGCTGTTCTGAGCTGGAAAGTCTGTGCCAGAGATTTGCAGTTGTTTATATTATTCATCCTCTCATATCCTCCTCGTAGCAACGTAGAATTTATCCAGGTGATCAAGAGAAAGAAGTAAGAACCGTGTCAATCGTTCAACGTATTACTTGCTTTATCTTCTTGGTTCTTAATACATATCACTAACTATTCCATCACACGACTAATTCGTACACGTGATCTCTTTCACGAATGTCACGTCCAGCCGAAAAATATGCTCGAGAAAGGTCCTGTATTTCGACCAATCAGATCCAGGTTCCCACTAAATGCCAACTTTCCACCTCAGAGCAATACATCATCCCTTCTTGAACAAGAGTTCTAGTCCCAAAAAAAAAAACCACCAAAACAATACACGTGTCTAACGTCCTCGCGCTTGCTTGGCACTTTTCCGACTTCGATGAAGCTTCGACGGAGTTTCTCTCCTTCCCCAGCGATTTACGAGCTCGCCTTGTCCGACTTGACGGATCCGCTCTCCTTGTCGCCACAAACGAGTCGCTGATGCCTCCTCAGAGTGTCCAGCCTCCTGTAGGTCTTGCCGCACTGTTTGCAATAGTACTCTTGCTGCTGCAGCCGATCGAGCTTCTCTTGTCGGTCCTGAAACGAGGCCAGGAGGTCGTCGCACTTCTGCTGGTGCCGCTTCAGGCTGTCCACCCTCGTGTAAGCACGTCCGCAGCCGTCGCAGCGAAACTGCTGATAGGACTTGACGTTCTTCTGCACGACCCCGCTGGCCTCCACGGTGTTCAGGATGGACGAGTCGCAGAGGAGGTAGTTCATCGTCAGCTGGCCGTGAAACGGGACCTCGCACACGTCCGGGTCCTCCTCCTGACTCTTGTCCGCGTTGCTCTGCGCGTTCGCCTCTGGAAAATATTTTTTTTTACGATTAAGAGCGGCAAGACCGAGGGAATTGTTAGAGGAATTCTTTTCTCTCTTTTGTCGCGGGTACGGGCGGCTGGCATGCAATCCTCTTTGGTTTTTACCTGCTGTCAAGTCGATGGATACGCTCGCTCAGAGTGTGAGATCCGGATTGGTTCGGGGTTCGTTCGTAATACTTTGAGAGCGGGCTTCGGATTGGCTAACGAAGGTTTCGAATCCTGTGTGTGTCCTTATCGGTAATTTATGTAAGGTCGTTTAGTCGAATCTGTGACGATTATCCATTATGCGTGGGCACCGATGGTGAGAGATTTGATTACGGAAGTTTAAGAAATGGAGGTGCAGCCGTCTTTATGGTTAAAGTGTACGGAATATGTGGAATGCTGGTGTAAAACTGTTTACGGACCTTGAGAATTGGATTACGGGGACTTATAGTTATTTGGTCGTCTTTTTACCTACTGGTCGAGTGACTTTACTCTGTATTACCGTATGACCTCAGAGCAACAATCTGTTACGTGCATTATTCCAAGTATAAGTGTTATTTTTATTCGACATCTTCCATGCGTAGGTACGATATTGTTTTTCTTTCCGATTGCTTGGATTCTTATCTTAGTCTTTGTATCAACCGCGAAGTTCACATAGTTTTGCGTTCCAAGGCAGGCTTGTGTTATAGAGCGAAGATTTAGGGATTGGGTAAAATGTGTGATCGAATCATTAGCGTGAAAGTCCAAATTCTTGGGACTTGCGACCTGTACATAAATATTTGTTCCAGAGAGAAGGTGCCTATTAAAATTTTCGTCGCAAATTCCTAATTAACATCGATGGCATCGGGTTGGCATTTCGACAGCTGCAAAAATTGGCCAGAAAATCCTAGCTTACGCACGTTGCTCGTTTCACAAATCGCTCGATCTCCGTAGCAGCGATACACACCGAACGAAATAAGGATCGAATGGCTTGTAATCCTTGGGTCACTAAAAATGGCGACTGACCGGTCGGGTAATCCAAAAACACGTGCTTCAGTATTATAACGTTTACTCAGCATCGATAATCCTTACATGAATCGTTCCCTTACCTATAGATTATAGACCTCGATAGAAAGCCACGCGCATCTAAAAGATACAATAACTCGCCGGAGTTTCCTCCGCTAGCCTTACACAAGCGATACACAATTTTACCTCCGTTAACCCTCCATAAACGATGACGACTTTAAAGCAACGCTCCTCCGAGTCAAGGATCTCTTTTCATTCCTGGAATATCGCAAATCAAAAAACCACTCTACGCTCTTGGAATTAATCCCTTACTCCGAGTCTTCCATCGCCCCCATTCGATCTTACCTCGAACTTTTAACCATCGCCTGTCCCTCCAAGGGGGGATTGCATTAACCCCTTAACCTACAACTGCGGACTATGCCCGTAGTAGATGATCGGGCCAAACGTGAATATTACGGTCATAGCCCGATCATCGTACGGAACAAGTCGTGCGAATGTCTCGAAGGTTGCGCGAGCTTGTACACGATTTCGAAAATTTCCGTAGTAGATGATCGGGCCAAACGTGAATATTACGGTCATAGCCCGATCATCGTACGGAACAAGTCGTGCGAATGTCTCGAAGGTTGCGCGAGCTTGTACACGATTTCGAAAATTTCGAATCTAAATCGTAGGTTAAGGGGTTAAGAAAGCCAATCCTCGATTATAGTTAACGAAACAATTAAGAGTCGTCGATTGCAGAGGGTTAACGCGCGCCACGAAACATTTTCCTTCGATCCTTTCACGGCATCAGCGGAGCGCCCGACTTTTTCATGTCGGAAGCGTGGAGCGTTTTAACGTGATCGACCAGGGCCAAGGGATTGACGAATTTTTCCCCGCAGAAGCGGCAGTACATCCGCTCGCCCTTGACCTTGCAGTAGTGCTTCTCGTGTCTCCTCAGGCTGCCCAGCCTGGAGAAGTTCTTGCCGCACTGGTCGCAGACCACCGCGGTGCTCTTCGACGCCTTCTTGGGTTGCTCCTCCATCGGAGGCGGCGGATCCTCGTACTTAACGGTCACGAGGTCGGAGGAGCTTTGCGTACCGTCCTCGCATTCGGGCTTGATGAACCAGTTGCCAAAGTCCACGTGATCGTCTGCCAAGAAAGGAGGACAGGGTATTAGCGTCGCACAGGTTTCCCTCCCCTCTCGACGCGGATTTGAGTTTGGAATACGCGAAGAGAGTGCTTGGAGATATTAATAAACCTATCCTAGAATCGCAAAATGTATTTGTACAAAGGAGTATTCGGTTATCGTGGTTAGTCGAGGGTAATCGTTATCGTGGTCGCAGCTCTCGTAAGCGGCCTGTCGATCATGCAATAGAGACCTGTAAAATGGTTGATGGAAAGTCGTAGGAAGTGATGTACACTTCTGTATGTTGTAAACATTTGATGTAATTGCTTTTTGAACTTTGGACGATGTAGTATGTTCTCGTGATGAGATGTGCATACGGGGAGAAAGATCCTGTAAGAAGTCCTGATGATGGGAGAAATCCTGGAATTTAAGTACGAGTATAAAACTCGAGGATTAAATCACTCACCATGCAAATGTCTACTTTTGATGGAGATTTGTCCCTCGAGTAATTTGAACGTATGTGTTTACGTTCAGTTCCATGTCTGAGGGAAGAATGAAGATTAAAAGTCTGTATAAATTTTCGAATTTATGATTAAAATTTCATCGTTCGATGTGTCTTGATTTCTTAATTATAATATATAACGTATATGCATGCAACTAAGGCCAGAAGGAATGGTGAAGATTCGAACGCCAGCTCGAAGAGTTAACTATGATTATCGAAAGAAGCGCATGCATCGACAGAGCTGAGATATGACATATCATATACATCGTTATTGCCCCTTAAAAATCCGAAACCCAAGATGTTGTACCACAAAAAGGACATTCGTTCACGCTAAAAGTCATAATCGAACAATTTCGATGGCACGAATATCAATTTCCTCCAGTCCACACAGACCGAGTTTCCGTACATCGATAGAAATCAAACGAGGAAAGAATTGTATACGCAAAACCTCCAAAATCGTCTCAAGTCCATTCCATACACGATTTTCTAGAGAGGAGAAGGCTATCGACCATTTTCGACGGATGTTCATTTGGCAAGGAATAAAATTGGCCTCCGGGAATTTTGTACTACAGCGCGGAAATCCGCTCATACCGCGTGATGCGCGGAGATATGTTTTCTCAGTTCGTATCTGTACTTGAACTGTCTCTCGCACATGTGGCAGGAGAACTTCTTCTCCTTATTCCCACAGTCGACCCGCTGGTGTCTCTTCAGGCTGTCCTGCCACTTGTACTTCTTCCCGCAGCTCGTGCAGACGTAGAGCGCCTGCAGCACCGAGACGTAGGAGTCGCCTCCGTAAATTTGTGCGTTGTAAGCCGTCCCGGGTTGTTCCTTAGGCGAGTAGGACTTCATAGGCAAGCCGGACTCACTGTTCTCGCCTATGCTCCGCGCTTTTCGCTCCAGCATCCACAGAGCGTCGTATTCCCTCAGCTCCTCGCCACCTGCGAGAACATTTAAATTAGTGGATATTAATTATCGTACGGTCCGCGGGTGTTACTCATCTCGATGGAATATTTCACTTTTTTTTTTATCAATCACGTTATCTATGGTCCGTGGAATATTTCGAGGTTTTTAGTTCCGACATTTTCAAGGCGTGTATACCGTTTCAACATATGTTTTCCCGTCGATCCTTTTCTCAGCCGCCCAGAAGATAAAATCTTCGATTGGTTCGAATCTGTTGGGGAAGCTATTAGAATGAAAATCGAAGGATGGCAATAATGTGTGGAGGTATAAGAAGAATGCGTCGAAAAATAGGTGTTACTTTACTAGGTGAATTTTGATTGGTAAAAAAGCCTATTTGATATTTGAACTCCCTCGAATAGGAAGCGCGCGAAGAATCGCGGTACGAGCGACGATGGAACGATTGGTCGTGTAAATTGATAAATTCCAAGAAATGTTATCGATGTTGTCTCCCTTTTTATACAAACTCGTATTATTTTTGCACGAAGAATTATTCGATCTTCTTACGTACCATGATTTAAAATTTTTCTTGGCAAATCTCAAAAGAGTAGTCGATGACATATTTCCGCGTCTTTTCGATACGAATCATTGGTCTCTTACAAATAATTTTGATAATCGTTCGTCGATATTTGCACGAGCAAATGTCCGAATTTCGTTGGATATATTATAATAGCTACACATGTATAAACGGCATCAAATAAATCACATGTTACTATACGCTTTGTAAAACGACGTGCTTTACATATGTGTAAACTCTTTTCACGTTGTACATGGCACGCTGTACTTGCCAAAATATCTTTGCTATTCAGGTCGCTGGGCAAACTGCTTTCTCGAAGCGTTTATACCTCCGATGAAAAAATTCGAAACGCTTCGCCAACTACTAATAATGCGAATTATTCCTGATAGAGTATATAAAAATCCTTCAATTCACTATAATCCAAATCTTTTTTCTAAAATTTAACGCACAGGACATATTTTAACTCTGACGCTTTTGTATTCCATTGTAATAAAAAATTAAAAAGAAAGCGGATATAATCAACAGTAAATTACCTGCCAAACATAAATCTGGATTAAATCGATAATCCATTTGGAGTAAGAATTATACATGAAATGTTATTTGGAAGTTCAATAATATTAGGAAATAACCATTGATTGATTTTTTAAGACAAACTTTAATGGATTCTCTCTTCCATGCGCACATTAAGTAGAATAATTTTGACCAGCAAAATGTCTACGGTGTTTCCGCATTTTGGCCCAAAGACAGAAAAATCAAGGCAACTAGATTCGAAAATAACTTCAGCATGCATACATTAAATCCATAATAACTCTTCCGTAAATATAAATACCTTTCCATTCTCGTATCCCAAGAAATGGGGAAAATTCATTCTTTTTCAAATATAAATAGCGTTTCGTCGTTTTGGCATGTGTACAAAAAATGGGGTATGAAAAACAACGTACGAATGTTTCCAGGATTCAAACGTACAGTTCTGAGCTGGAAAGTCTGTGCTCGAAATTTGGAGCTGTTTGTATCACAGATCCTCTCATATCCATCACAATTCGGTTGACTGTCACGCTCCCACGTAGGATTCAACTCGTAGCAACATAGAATTTATCCCGACAACCAAGAGAAAGAAGTAAGAACCGTGTCAATCGTTCAACGTATTACTTGCTTTATCTTCTTGGTACTTAAGACATGTCACTAACTATTCCATGATACGACTAATTCATACACGTGATCTCTTTCACGAATGTCACGTTCAGCCGAAAAATATGCTCGAGAAAGGTCCTGTATTTCGACCAATCAGATCCACGTTCCCGCGAAATGCCAACTTTCCACCTCAGAGCAATACATCATCCCTTCTTGAACAAGAGTTCTAGTCGCAAAAAAAAACCACCAAAACAATACACGTGTCTAACATCCTCGCGCTTGCTTGGCACTTTTCCGACTTCGATGAAGCTTCGACGGAGTTTCTCTCCTTCCCCAGCGATTTACGAGCCCGCCTTGTCCGACTTGACGGAGCCGCTCTCCTTGTCGCCACAAACGAGTCGCTGATGCCTCCTCAGAGTGTCCAGCCTCCTGTAGGTCTTGCCGCACTGTTTGCAATAGTACTCTTGCTGCTGCAGCCGATCGAGCTTCTCTTGTCGGTCCTGAAACGAGGCCAGGAGGTCGTCGCACTTCTGCTGGTGCCGCTTCAGGCTGTCCACCCTCGTGTAAGCACGTCCGCAGCCGTCGCAGCGAAACCGATCGAGCTTCTCTTGTCGGTCCTGAAACGAGGCCAGGAGGTCGTCGCACTTCTGCTGGTGCCGCTTCAGGCTGTCCACCCTCGTGTAAGCACGTCCGCAGCCGTCGCAGCGAAACTGCTGATAGGACTTGACGTTCTTCTGCACGACCCCGCTGGCCTCCACGGTGTTCAGGATGGACGAGTCGCAGAGGAGGTAGTTCATCGTCAGCTGGCCGTGAAACGGGACCTCGCACACGTCCGGGTCCTCCTCCTGACTCTTGTCCGCGTTGCTCTGCGCGTTCGCCTCTGGAAAATATTTTTTTTTACGATTAAGAGCGGCAAGACCGAGGGAATTGTTAGAGGAATTCTTTTCTCTCTTTTGTCGCGGGTACGGGCGGCTGGCATGCAATCCTCTTTGGTTTTTACCTGCTGTCAAGTCGATGGATACGCCCGCTCAGAGTGTGAGATCCGGATTGGTTCGGGGTTCGTTCGTAATACTTTGAGAGCGGGCTTCGGATTGGCTAACGAACGTTTCGAATCCTGTGTGTGTCCTTATCGGTAATTTATGTAAGGTCTGTAGTCGAATCTGTGACGATTATCAATTATGCATGGGTACCGATGATTTAGCGATTGGGTAAGATTTGTGGTCGAATCTTTAGCGTAAAAGTTCAAATTCTTGCGACTCCTTATTTAGTTCCTTTTAGGATTGTTATTCAGAATTTTTCGGTATGAAGATAAAGAGCTATTCTTTTTACTTAGATTTCAATCTATAAATTTTGAACCTTCATAAAAAAGAAATAGATTTCGGATTTTTATATACATACCGATAACGAGTGATTTGTTTTTTTTTTTGTTGTTTGCTGCAGCAATTTTCGGTGGATTATTAATAAAAAAGTGATAAAGGTATTCAAATTTAGATGGTAGATGTTCGTCGACCTATACATAAATATTCGTTCCAGAGAGAAGGTGTCTACTAAAATTTTCGTCGCAAATTCCTAATTAACATCGATGGCATCGGGTTGGCATTTTGACCGCCGCAAAAATTGGCCAGTAAATCCTAGCTTACGCACGTTGCCCGTTTCACAAATCGCTCGATCTCCGTAGCAGCGATACTCATCGAACGAAAGAAGGATCGAACGGCTCGTAATCCTTGGGCCTCTAAAAATGGCGACTGATCGGTCGGGTAATCCAAAAACACGTGCTTCAGTATTATAACGTTTACTCAGCATCGATAATCCTTACATGAATCGTTCCCTTTCCTATAGACTATAGACCTCGATAGAAAGCCACGCGCATCTAAAAGATACAATAACTCGCCGGAGTTTCCTCCGCTAGCCTTACACAAGCGATACACAATTTTACCTCCGTTAACCCTCCATAAACGATGACGACTTTAAAGTAACGCTCCTCCGAGTCAAGGATCTCTTTTCATTCCTGGAATATCGCAAATCAAAAAACCACTCTACGCTCTTGGAATTAATCCCTTACTCCGAGTCTTCCATCGCCCCCATTCGATCTTACCTCGAACTTTTAACCATCGCCTCTCCCTCGAAGCGAGGGCTTACATTAACCCCTTAATCTACAACTACGGGCTATGCCCGTATTAGATCATCGAGTCAAACTGAAATATTACGGGCATAGCCCGATCATCGTACGGAACAAGTGCGGATGTCTCGAAGGCTGCGCGAGCTTGTATACGATTTCGGCTTATCGATTACAGATATCCAAACAAGGAAGAGACGTCGATTGCAGAGGGTTAACGCGCGCCACGAAACATTCTCCTTCGATCCTTTCACGGCATCAGCGGTGCGCCCGACTTTTTCATGTCGGAAGCGTGGAGCGTTTTAACGTGATCGACCAGGGCCAGGGGATTGACGAATTTTTCCCCGCAGAAGCGGCAGTACATCCGCTCGCCCTTGACCTTGCAGTAGTGCTTCTCGTGTCTCCTCAGGCTGCCCAGCCTGGAGAAGTTCTTGCCGCACTGGTCGCAGACCACCGCGGTGCTCTTCGACGCCTTCTTGGGTTGCTCCTCCATCGGAGGCGGCGGATCCTCGTACTTAACGGTCACGAGGTCGGAGGAGCTTTGCGTACCGTCCTCGCATTCGGGCTTGATGAACCAGTTGCCAAAGTCGACGTGATCGTCTGCCAAGAAAGGAGGACGGGGTATTAGCGTCGCACAGGTTTCCCTCCCCTCTCCACGCGGATTTGAGTTTGGAAAACGCTAGGAGAGCGCTCGGAGATTTTAATGAGCCTGTCCTAGGATCATTGATATCTTGCGGTGTTATTGGAATGTGGGTAATCGCAAAATGTATTTGTACAAAGGAGTATTTCGTTATCGTGGTTAGTCGAGGGTAATCGTAGTGGCAGCTCTCATAAGCGGCCACTCGATCATGCAATGGAGACGTGGAAAATGGTTGATGGAAAGTCGTAGGAAGTGATGTACATTTCTGTATGTTGTAAACATTTGAGGTAATTGCTTTTTGAACTTTTGACGATGTAGGATGTTCTTGTGATGAGATGTGGATGCGGGGAGGAAGGTCCTCTAAGAAGTCTTGAGAAATCCTGGAATTCAAGTACGAGTATAAAACTCGAGAATTAAATCACGCGTCATGCACATGTCTACTTTTGATGGAGATTTGTCCCTCGAGTAATTTGAACGTATGTATTTACGTTCAGTTTCATGTCTAAGAGAAAAATAAGGATTAAAAGTCTGTATAAATTTTCGAATTTACGATTAAAATTTCGTCGTTCGATGCGTCTTGATTTCTTAAATATGATATATAATATATATGCATGCAACTAAGGCCAGAAGGAATGGTGAAGATTCGAACGCCAGCTCGAAGAGTTAACTCTGGCTATCGAAAGAAGCGCATGCATTGACAGAGCTGAGATAAAGTTATTTGGTCGTCTTTTTACCTGCTGGTCGAGTGACTTTACTCTGTATTACCGTGTGACCTCAGAGCTACGATTTGTTTACGTGCATTGTTCCAAGTATAAGTGTTATTGTTATTCGACATCTTCCACGCGTAAGTACGATATTGTTTTTCTTTCCGAATGCTTGGATTCTTATCTTATTCTGTGTATCAATCGCGAAGTTTGTACAGCTTTGTGTTCCAAGGCAGGCTTGTGTTGTAAAGCGAAGATTTAGACTTTGGATAAGATTTGTGGTCGAATCTTTAGCGTGAAAGTCAAAATTCTTGGGACATCTAATTTAGTTTCTTTAGGATTATTATTCAGAATTTTTCGGTATAAAGAGAAAGACCTTTTTACTTATATTTCAATCTATAGATTTTGAACCTTTATAAAAAAAAAAAAAAAAATTTTAAAAAAAAAAAAAAAAAAGTCGGGTTTTTATATATTATACATACCGATAACAAGTGTTTTGTTTTTGTTGTTTGCTTCAAAAATTTTCAGTGTGTTATTAATAAAAAAGTGACGAAGGTATTTGAATTTAGATGGTAGATGTTCGTCGACCTGTATATAAATATTCGTTCCAGACAGTTGTTTACTAAAATTCTCGCCGCAAATTCCTAATTTACATCGATGGCATCGGGTTGGCTTTTTCGTAGCAGCGACACACATCGAACGAAAGAAGGATCGAACGGCTCGTAATCCTTCGACCTCCAAAAATGGCGACTGATCGGTCGGGTAATCCAAAAACACGTGCTTCAGTGTTATAACGTTTACTCAGCATTAATAATCCTTACATGAATCGTTCTCTTACCTAAATTTACTCTAATTCATATAACAAATGTCGGGAAAAGAAAATCTATAGACCTCGATAGAAAGCCACGCGCTTCTAAAAGATACAATAACTCGCCGGAGTTTCCTCCGCTATCCTTACACAAGCGATACACAATTTTACCTCCGTTAACCCTCCATAAACGATGACGACTTTAAAGCAACGCTCCCCCGAGTCAAGGATGCCTTTACATTCCTGGAATATCGCAAATCAAAAAACCACTCTACGCTCTTGGAATTAATCCCATACTCCGAGTCTTCCATCGCCCCCATTCGATCTTACCTCGAACTTTTAACCATCGCCTGTCCCTCCAAGGGGGGCTTAGATTAACCCCTTAACCTACAACTACGGGCAAAGCCCGATCATCGTACGGAACAGGTCGTGCGAATGTCTCGAAGGCTGCGCGAGCTTGTACACGATTTCGGCCTGAAATTTTCGAATCTAAATCGCAGGTTAAGGGGTTAAAAAGGCCAATCCTCGATCATAGCTATCGAAACAAAGAAGAGACGTCGATTGCAGAGGGTTAACGCGCGCCACGAAACATTCTCCATAGATCCTTTCACGGCATTTGCGGTCCGTCCGTCTTTATCATGTCGGAAACGTGGACCGTTTTAACGTGATCGATCAGGGACAGGGGATTGACGAACTTCTTCCCGCAGAAGCGGCAGTACATCCGCTCGCCCTTGACCTTGCAGTACTGCTTCTCGTGTCTCCTCAGGCTGTCCAACCTGGAGAAGTTCTTGCCGCACTCGTCGCAGACCACCGCTGTGCTCTTCGACGCCTTCTTGGGATGCTCCTCCATCAGGGGTAGCGGATTCTCGTAATTAACGGTCACGAGGTCAAAGAAGCTCTGCGTGCCGTCCTCGCATTCGGGCTTGATGAACCAGTTGCCAAAGTCCACGTGATTGCCTGCCAAGAAAGGAGGACAGGGTATTAGCGTCGCACAGGTTTCCCTCCCCTCTCGACTGATTTGAGTTTGGAATACGCGAGGAGAGTGCTCGGAGATATTAATGAGCCTATCCTAGGATCATTGATATCTTGCGGTGTTATTGGAATGTGGGTAATCCCAAAATGTATTTGTACAAAGGAGTATTTGGTTATCGTGGTTAGTCGAGGGTAATCGTTATCGTAGTCGCAGCTCTCGTAAGCGGCCTGTCGATCATGCAATAGAGACGTGTAAAATGGTTGATGGAAAGTCGTAGGAAGTGATGTACACTTGTGTATGTTGTAAACATTTGATGTAATTGCTTTTTGAACTTTGGACGATGTAGTATGTTCTCGCGATGAGATGTGGATCCTGTGAGAAAGATCCTGTAAGAAGTCCTGATGATGGGAGAAATCCTGGAATTAACTGGAATATAAAACTTGAGGATTAAATCACTCGCCATGCAAATGTCTACTTTTGATAAAGATTTGTCTCTCGAGTAATTTGAACGTATGTATTTACGTTCAGTTCCATGTCTGAGGGAAAATAAGGACTGAAAGTCTGTACAAATTTTTAGATTTATGGTTAAAATTTCGTCGTTCGATGTGTCTTGATTTCTTGAATATGATATAAAATGTATATGCATGCAACTAAGGCCAGAAGGAATGGTGAAGATTCGAACGCCAGCTCGAAGAGTTAACTATGATTATCGAAAGAAGCGCATGCATCGACAGAGCTGAGATATCACATAGAGCGATGCGATGATTCTCGAAAGGCACGATTCGTGAACCAATGCTGAAACAACGTCCTAGCTTGTCGAGGTGGCAAGTGAAAACTACATAAATCTAGGTTTATAGATACAAAATTATTCTGTCAAACAAGAATTTTCTTGGTGCCATAATCGAGGGACACGAGGAACAAGATCGAGATGAAATCGTGCTACTGGTTTTTCGTTTCCCATAAAGAATAATTAAAAGAACGATATTTCTTATGCAATAATACATATATTTCATACCGAAAAAACACTCCATAAGAATTAGAAAATCACAGAGAAACGAGTGCACCACTAATTTTTGTGGACACAGTCGTACCTCGCGTTGCGATTATCGTGAGTATGTCGCGTCTCCATAAATTCGAGAATAAAATTAGCAGTGAATAACGTAGAAATATAGTCGATAATACATAACGCTATCACTCTTGATAAAACAATAATGTACAACATGATTGTTAACCCCTTAGCCTTGAATATCGTCTGCAGCTCGTCATTGATTTCTTATACTAAATCAAAGTATAACAAGTTACACACGTCCTTGGATTTGGAATAATACTTACGAGTAATATCGAGTAATACAAATTTGCATACAGTAGATAATAAATTTGCATACAATAATATAATTTTAAGCTGTGCGCATACGAAGTATATATAAATAACACACTGTCGATTCACAGACCGATTTTTTCGGATATTTACTGCATTACGTAATACTTATCACGAAACTTATTAATTATACATGAGACTCACAATAGATTATTTTTAAGTCTTAAGAATCGGTCAATCCTGAGCTATATTCAATCTGGACTACAGGGGCATAAAAAGATCATAAATGAATCATAAAATGTTAACTTATATATACAGTCTAATTCATAACAAAGCAATATGTAGTGTATAATCAATGAATCATGAAATGTTTAAGATTTACGTAAAAGCTAAACCGCAAACTAGTAAAATAAAGGTTAGAAAGTAAGACATAATAGTTGCATAAAATAGGAACATAAAATAAGGATTACATAGTGGCACATAAAGCACTGAATACAGCAAATATACACACAGAATTTACAGTATTTACATTAAACTATTTACAAACATCAGGATGCCAAAACCAACATTTTTTGGTTCTCAAACACCTCAACATGTTTTTCGTAAGCGTTTCGAAACGAATAGCGAATATGTACACATGTCTACTAAGTTTCCGCCACGTACCATATTTAATTGACCCTTAATTAATGACGAATAACGATCCTCTCTAACCAGGTTTTATTCAAAGATCATAAGTTGACGCTTAATCATAAACTACCGTCCTTTCTTTTTACAGAAACGATTGGAGACATGTATTAATAAAAATAGTAATAAAATGGTCTTGGTTCATACATTACGGACATTATTTCCTTCTTCGTGCCCTGACTTTACGATCGCTTAGGGTCTATTTCTAAAATCTCCCGTATCTCCTTTCGATATGCACTATCTTCAGATTAACTATCAAGAGAGTGATCGAATGCCTTTGAAACATTACGATCCATAAGTACAGACACGATCATAGTATAATCCTCATGCACATAATGTTGAGAATCTTTCTTAATAATATTCTCTAACATAGCATAGGCTGGTAAAATACCCACGAACATAAATTCTGAGCAATCGATGCTACAAAATATCTCTGCGCAATTGACAAGTCTGCTGCAAACGCTCAAGTACAAACTGTTCTATCGTAATATTTATCAAACTACCTGTATCCTTAATAATCTTTAGCCGTAATTTGCAAGATGGTCCCGATATCTTCACATCACATTGCACTAGAAGATGGTTATTTGCACCTTGTTGACAGCATTTTTTGTTTTTGGGCGAATAGAGAGAGTCGATTGTCCAATTCGCGACATCCGTAGCCAAATTTGTTACAGTAGTAACAACCTAAGACATTTCGTGTTTTCATAAGTGTTTCTCGTGGTTTGCTTCCTGCCACGTATACTTCTTCACAGTCGACCAGATTCATAAAAATGTTGCCATGAGTCGCTAATCGTCTTTATGTTAACGCTTAAAGGTGTCCCATGGCCAGATACACACACGAGCTTCCTGCCACGTATACTTCTTCACAGTCGACCAGATTCATAAAAATGTTGCCATGAGTCGCTAATCGTCTTTATGTTAACGCTTAAAGGTGTCCCATGGCCAGATACACACACGACTGTCACAATAATCCTGCTTCCTTTCGTAGCAAGTGCAGTTCTCTTTGGAACAAGCCCTGTACCTTGCGTAAAATCTCCATCACCCTCAACATAATCGCACGATCCTATTTGCGCGGAACTTCTTTTTTCACTGGATCTTTTTTCATTCCAAGCATCTTCAGCATTACTGGCTTCACCCATAACACGTTGACTCTTCGCATCGTTCACGCTGAGCTCCTGGACGGTTTCCATTGTAAACATAATATATTGCAAGTCACTAATAAACGCGTAAAATATACTACACGCCCACAATCGTAAACACGTAAAAGTTCACGGTGCTTATAATATCCATTCGGATCCAGTAATCCCACTCCTGATGTTGTAAGAAGGATGACTTCAGATAGTCCGTTGAAGTCTGATTTTTGAAACAAAATATATCTCCCTCCTCGACATCTCGAACTCAACTGTCGTCTCCCAGTGCCACGAACAGTGCCCTAACCACGCATTTTCCCATGCACACACACACACGCGCGCGCACACACATTCACACATTCGAGGGCTAAGCACTCGAAATTCCTATGCGCTTTGTATACATTTTCCTATCTCAGCGACGCAGTCGTCCGCTTCTAAGACTGCATTATTCTTAGGATAGATCATTTCTGACTTACAGCACATATCACTTTCCAAAATGGGACAAGTAAAGGGTATTATTGCACACCGTGCGATACAAGAGCAATGACGATCATATTCCTATCTTTCGTGTAACGATCCTGAAAATCGATTCAGCTCGACGACAAGTGGCTCAAAATATGCTTGTTCAGCTCGATCAACGTTATGAAATTCTTGCTGCACAGCGTGCAGCCGTACGGTTTTATGATGTACTTCGAGCACTTGCTCTTCTTGTGGTTCTCGAGACTCTTCTTAGTGGCGAAGCCCGTCCTGCAGTTCAGACAGAGGTGCAGATCGGCGTATTCGACGACCTCGTTGTTCGCGCAAGGCTTGCCCTCGTCGCACGCTTTCTTCCTAAATCCAACGGTCTTCCGTGTCTCGGAGAACGCCATCCTGGCCGGTTTACCTCCTAAAAAAGTTCACATGGTTACGTCGAGCCGTCAGAGATTCGCGATGTATTTGGCAATCGTCCAAAAGCGTCCGATCACTGAATTGTACGCATAGGTCGATCATTGCACATGAATTTTGCGGATGTACGAGCGATTACTGTTTGTGAGTTACAGGCAATTTATAGATGGTAAATGTATCGATGTTACTCGATGGATAGTCTCTTTTTTCTGGTCAAGTTTTATGGTTGAAGTAGAAAGAAATTTATTTTTAATTATCATTTTTTTTGTACTTTAGTCGAATGTTCGATGGAAAGCTGACCTGTTGTGTGAAAGCAAAATGATAAAAAAGGTGTTTGATTAATACGTAGTATCGAGCGTCGATCGTTTGAAAAATGATTTTGCATTTGTTAATAGTACAAGAACTTATTTTATAATAGCGCATAGTTGGGTATAGAGCATTAGGATAGTAGAAGATTGCATTGAATATTTCTGTCATTTATGAAAGATTTAATATGGCCGATGTTATAGTAATTTCAAGAACAGAGGTTTGGATTCGCATTTTCGGGATCCACGTGATCTTATTTATCGCTTTTGTGACATTATCTATGAATTACATAAATTACGATTTTCGATGCTGACAAGATCACGGTGCTACAATCGATGATCGGTTCGTTGATCAGAGTAGTAAATGGCGAAAATGAAATAAACGAATGAAAAACATAAAGCATAGTTCGTATAAGAATGCGAAACATTTTTCATGTACATTAAAAAATTTCACCTTCTAACGCATCTGTTCCCTGCGAAGTCTTATTGTATAGCGATAAATATTATAATTCTTGATGGTCTATAATGTATCTTAAACATATTGCTGAGTTATACAAAGTTGGTATTCGAAAAGGTAAGGCTTTGAAGTATACACGTAATTGCAACGAGCGAAGAAGGAATCTCGTATCATAGGCCTGTAGGATTTGGTACGCATACCGTGTAACATAGGTGATACCTGCGGGCTTTTATTACATAAGCGTGCGTATGTAACTCTCAATGGTTTGAATCTACAGACAATTCAATCCTCGACTAAATAATCGTAGTGCTTGTGCTAAAAACTAATGAATAAATTAAATCCTAGGCGGAGGCAAAACGAATAGCTGTTCAATATTGTATAATACCCTATCAGCTCCGGGTTAAATTTCGCTTAGGATTTTTAGAATCTTTTCAGTAGTCAAAAGTCCATCTTATTCCGCGGATCGCGGAACGCGGAGAAACGGAGCAAAGATCTCTAAACCCTTCAATACAACAACTAAATAAAAGCGCAGCGGGTAATAATACTTCCGCAATGAAGGAACAAAATCAAAATACGTATCAAATGCGGAAGATATGATATCATATTCAGCTTCTAGAAATGACTCGTATCTTTCGAGTAACGGGTTAAAAATAAATATTCCGCGTGCGGAGTAAAAAATGCAAGGTTCAATCCTGTTAAGGAATACGGATTCGGAATAGTTAAGGATATGATTAAGGAATAAGGAATATGGAGAAAGCGTGCATTGGACGATCGAGTGTTCCAGGAGGAGGTTTAGCGATGCTTTTTCAGAGGCGACATGTCGTCCTTCGTGGTCCTCGACGTTTCAATGGCCGACGTGAGCTAACGCGAATCCGTGCTTGGTGTTCATGTGATTGGTCAGTTCGTATCGTCGATAGAACATCTTCTTGCAAGTTTTGCAGCTGTATTTCGGTGGTTTTCCGCACTCGAGCCTTTGGTGCCTTCGAAGATTGTCCATCCACTTGTATCCCTTCCCGCACTCGCCGCACATGTAGCGCTGGTCCTGTGGAAGCGTCAGCTGTCCACGGTGGGATGAGTGCCTGGGAATGCTGTAGACAAGTTCCAGATCCGCAGCGGTTATTTCCAGACCGGCTAAATCGTCCATGACGTGCGCACCCTCTGGAATGTGAGGAATCGGAGGTTACAAGGACACCTAGAAACTTCTTTTTGCGGTTTACGAGAAAGGATGTGAGTTTATAGTAACGGGTGATTGAGGACAACACGCGTATCTATAATCACATTTTTTTTTGGAAGTTTAATGATAAAGCTTAAAGAGGGAAGATATACGATTTTCAAGTTTTCTTGATAATTATCAGAGAATCACGGATGTTCTGTTTGGTTTTATTGTGTGGAAGAACTGGAACGAAAAAAAATTGTATAGTAACCAATGGTAAAGAAAACGCGTATGTGTAAGTATGAGGCGGATCGATAAATATTTTCCAATTTTGAAATCAAACTCTATGCTAATAACTGCGAAAAAGTTATAAAGATCAAATTTCCTTAATTTTTTAATTCTTTATTTTAAAGCTTGAATTATAATAAGGTTTTTGAGATTCCTAATAACCATTGGAAATTCGCAGATAATTTGTACGTTCTCGTTCAATCCAGTTTTCTTACAGGATATAGAAAATTGTGTAAGTGTAAGAGAAAATAGCCGTTGACGCTTCATCGCTTTATTTACGCTACTAACAGTAAACAAATTTTAGGAAAGTGCATTTTCTAATTTCTACCACGAGGATAAGAACGGTGGTAATACAGGGTTAGTAGCGAGCAACGAATATAAAGGTTTAAACACGCAAATCTATAACAACAGGTAGTAAAGACAAATTGGGCGATCGCCAAAACATCGCAGATGTTTTATCCGCTTCGATTTGTTCCCTCTATGATCCTCGATCAAAACGGCCCGTAACCTTCGAGGAAGTACAAATGTTAAACATTAATCATTTTATTTCTATACGAGCGGTAAACAAAGTTTAGGAAAGTACACTTTTTGGTTTTCATCACAAAGATTGAAAGAGTGGTGAAGTGTTTCGCCGTCGTAAAGGCGATTTTCAATGTGGTATAACAAGTATTCTTATCGGATAATTACATTGTAGGAAGTACTTCAGCATACAGTTTCGATACGTTCGTATACAATTTTTCTCGACATTTGTCGCTACGTCGAAGAAGGATAACGATTTAATTACGCATCGGTATAATCTGCGTTGTTTAGTTTTCCAGCAGAGGATGATCATATATGTAGCAGCGTTTCATTAGGTTAACCGGTATCGATAATCTCAAGAATACTTATCTACTATTGCATGTACAAAGATTGCTTTTATGCAGGTTTATTTCACAAAACTATAATTATCTATTTGAGATATACATATTGAGTAAGTTTTGTGTTGCGTTCAACAAATTCTTAAGGCAAACAATTATTTGAAACTTGAAGAAATCAGTATTTAACGTTCTGTTCTGTGTTTTACTCAAAACACTTCTAGCCCAAAGAATTATTTGCACCTCATAGAAATTAGTTTTCGTGTTTAAGTTTTGCAACATAGTTAAAAATAGAAAATTCTCGAGATAAAGAATTATTTGGAACTAACGGATGTTACAAAAAGTGATTAAAAACATAAGTTTTTAGGGAACACTTTATAACACGCATAAAAATGAAATATCTTGCAATCCGAAACAAGCGTTGGATGTGAAGAACAAGATATTTTGTAACTCAAAGAAAATGTGTTAATAATAGAAATGATATTAAAAACGTGCGACGGATCGAAGATCCGTGAACAAAAGTAAGGTGAATGAAAAATCTGTACATGAGGATTTACCTCGTCTACGTTCCTAAGACACGGTTAAGCGAGAGAACCTTGTTACAATATACCGTTATTCCTCTTACATTACTAATATAATATATTCCTCAACGCTATTATATCATCGTCAAACTTCACAGTTTTATCAGCGTCGTAATTATTCAGATTTAGTATTCCGTTACTATTATTACCAGGTACTAACTTTGGTGCATGTCTTCTTTAACGAAGCTGGCGCGTGTCTCTACGACATTTCCGCTTTAGTCTCACACGTACCTTTACAGCGATCAGATAACAGATGCGTAGCCATTTGTCGATTCTGACAGCATAAATACTGCAAAATCTATTCCCACTGCTTTACGCGTGCAACGTTATAAAATTCTAAGAACGAAAGTTCGCTCCGATAATAGTCGATAAACGCAACAAAGAAATACGTCTAATGATATTAATAACCACAGAAATATATACAAACCATCGAACACTGTTTAAGCAGATATTTATAACCATAGCTCAACTATCTCAGGTTTGATAGACTGTAAGGTTTTTCGGTAATATAAATATTTGCAAGATATTTGCATGATACTTGAAATTTTTGAGCTAATTCGCATACCGCTCTTTTGCTCAAGCCTACTTAATTTAAGGTAACAGTAATAAACATAACAGTTATATCGAATTTAATAGGTTCTGGGGCACTTCACTAGTACTGCTGATTTTAGAACTTCAAGAAACTTATAAACAACTGTACGACTCTTCTCTGTACAACTTCTTTTCATGGTTAGAAGGAAAGCTGCAGTTTTGGTTCTCATTGATCTCAATGAAATTGAACATGGTAATAAATCTATACCTACTCCAAGACACGGTAATAACAGCTGTAGGTAGTCATAGTCAGTTATGAGAAAGTAAGTGTACAGTTAAAAAAGGCGTGTAATTATGTGTATTCGAACAATGAATCTCTAAACATATCTTTATTATTGAAACTCAACTGGTACAATGTTGAGAATATGGATCAATTTCTGCAATTCCGCTAGAACTATTCATACACATTCTTCTCATAATTGACTAAAAATCTATGACTACGATCACGGTTGTGCTTGTCATAGTAATGCCAACTACTATGCAGTATTTTTCAGAAATCTTTGAAAGCCATAACCGAGACACTCTTAATTACTCTCCGTGGAGAGATTCTATCAAAGCAGTACATTATAACGATTGTCACGTTCATCGCATTTGCCTCATCCACCTTCACCGTATGCCCCCGCGATTCCTTTTTTTCTCGCGTCGTTCTGCAAATGGTTCCCTCGAATGAGCCCTTCGACGACACTATACCGCCAGGTTAGAGTGGTGGGCCAGCAGGTGTTCCTTCAGCCTGTCGCGCCTGTAGAACTTCTTCGAGCAGAATTGGCACTTGTTCATCGCCTCCTTGTTGCCGCACTGCAACTGATGACGCCGTAGACTGTACATCCAAGTGTACTCCTTGCCGCACAAGGTGCAAGTGAAGACCTGCTTCTTCGTCGGATCCATCATGCCACCAGGGAGGTAGCAGCCGTCGTTGAAACCTTTGTCCATCAGGAGGTCCTCCATTGGAGGGCCCTTGAAGTCGTTCGACATGCCCCATGCATTACTCAGGATGTACCCTGTGGACGTAAAATGGTGCGTGAGACTTGGACAGTGCAATTACGACCACAAAAACTATGTTTTTGGACCCAAGAGCGTATCTTGTGAAAATGAGGGACAGAGCACAAACGGTGAAGCGGGGATGGACGTGAGAAAGAAAGAGAAAAAGATGTATAGGGTCTGTGAGCAACACGGGTGTAACTTGTGGATTTGATGTAGGAAAGTGAGAAAGTTTATCGCAACTCACGTTACGTTTTGTTCATTTGATCGTCACTGTTGAACGCCGAGAAATGCGTTAATATTATGTTATAAATTTTTATGTCGAATCTGAAATACCTTTACATTGTTGGAGAGGAAGTTGAGTAAGAAAAGGGGATAGAGAAGAAATTTGTACAAATTCAAATTACTATTGCGAATTGAATTGAGCATTCGTCATGTGATGCGAGACGTTCTATTATATGCAACTTATATATAAGACTTCTTACATATCAGATGAATAACGTTGGGTTTATTCTTTACCCACCACCTTACGATATTTCCATACGACTCGTATACATTGTATCAAATTTGGTTATATCACACGGCAATGACAAGAATATAACGATATATTGAAAACAACATTACGTAGTTTATCAAACTCGACTCAAATTTGTCGATAAAAATTCTCACACATAAAATACGAATTTTTATCTTAAATTCGAACTCCAATTACAAACTTTAGATTTTTGTCATAATATACACAATACACTTTTCTTTAAAATAATTATGCCTTATGTTCGTATTATGCCCGTTTAACCCACAAACAAAAAACCGAAATATTTCTTCAGCCAGCACAATCTTTAGAAGTTAAAGCCAATTCCGTATCTTGAAGGGATGCTGCGACGAGTCCAGGGTGTACGTTAAGTTTCATTTATTTATTGGCATATATAAAACACTAAAGTACAAAGCATTTGCAGTAGGATAAAAATATGCGCACGGTACTTGAGAGGCGCTTTAAGCACAGCCTCGCGCACCTCGGGTACATCGTATGGCAATCCTTTTGCCTACAAGGGTCCTAATCCTATATATCGAGGATACAATCGTAATTATGTGGGGATAATACGTAAATACCTAAATAATAAGGATACAATCGTTTATTATGGTCCTTGATACGTCGCGCGCTATTCAAAGCGGTTAATCGCGTGAAACCTGAAAGGAAGGACTACGCTGACAATGTTTCGCTTATCTTATTTCGTGCGATTTACAGAACTATTTTCGGTACTGTCGGCCGTTCTTCTCGCGATAACAACGTACACGATATATAATACGATCGCGAGCGTTAAATACGATTTCGAAGTGTACATCGAACGGAAGGCTTATGAGACGAAGTTTCGAGGATGTCCTGAAAATCGATTTTTACTTTCATCGTTTGTTCGAAACGCACGGAACATGATTTTATCGATGATAAATCTTATCTTATTTTGCGTCGCTTTGTTAGCAAAAGCGGGGCTGAGGACGAAGGATCGACAAAGGACAGGGGACCGAGAAAGATTAAGACGATGAGATTCGAATGTGCGAAGAAAGATAAAAGGATCCTCGAAATGAAAGTAGGGTACATAAAATGAAATACGTAAAGAGACATGTGATATGAAAGCTTATCTTTAATGAGGTATAAAGGCGCGGGAAGACGGAAAAGACACGTTAATCAGATCGGTTTATATCAATCTTGGTTATGGAAATTATATTCTATTATTTGTTTTGTATTCTCAGTTTATTTCTGTATTGTCAAACTTTAGCCTCTTTCGCAAAGTACAAATGGTTGGCAAGCCTCGCGCGTAATTCTATTTCTCTGGGTATTTGGTGTTTTGAGATAAAAGCATTCTGGCACGCTGGACTTTATCGGACCAAAATCAAGACGTTTACGTATGTCGCTATCACTTATTTATATTTTACGCGCACCGTATTCCTTTATTGCGGTAATGATTATACGATGCTTAAAAAATAGAGGTGCTATAATGGTAATCAATTTATAAATCAAATCGAAGATATTAACGATAATGGTTTGATTATTCACGGGCATCATACAATCAGGTCTCGAATTTTAAAACAGAATTTAACTTCACATCAAAAATATTGCGATGTACCAAAATCCAAGAGCCATTTTTGGGGTTAATCGATCATTTCACAGAAACAAGGATTTTTCCGGACAATTTTCTTTGGAAAAAAAAGCAAAGAAATTAAATGTATGAAAAAGAAAAAAAAATATATATAATATACGCGTGTATCAACGACAGTTGAAACTCGTCGCGGATAGAGAACTCGAAAAACCTTTGTCAATAAAGAACACGAAGCCTATGATCCACATTTGCAACATAAAACGAGCTTGGTAAAACGTGGTAATCCAGTTTCTTCCGAGCGTACTTTGATACCTTATAATACCTTCTAAATACACGCATTAAATATCCGTAACGCGCTATGAATACCAGCTGTCGTACGTCAACCTCGCTGGATTTTTCTCAATGCTCATCGAAAATCGATGTGGTCACAAGTTCATTGATAAAAACGATATACTTCGATGCCTTCAAAGGGCATCATAAAATTATCATAATTTCTCGCAGAGTGATAACTTATCATTTTGCAAAAAAAAACCGCTCAACACATTCGCCACACGGCTCGTAATTTCGTAAAAGATTTCCTATTCAAATCGTATTCTCGTATGTATCGCAAATTATACACAGATCAAGGTGGATACGTTAATCGCAGCCGACGCGTCATTTCACTTTCGAACATCGATTACCTCTAACATAGTTACTCGAGCAACGCGCATGTATTCGTGTCTCGAGATGATCGGCGTCAATATATATATACTCGGTGGAATCAAAAAACCGGAATACATTTCAGGGATCAATTTGAAACGCAGAAGAGACGACGAATAATCACGCGAACCTCCACCTGAAAAAATGACTCTAGTACCTCGTTCGAAAAGAAAACGATTTAGCAGACTTTTCAAGCTGATTCGACATCAATTACTCGAATACTTTTTCCCCGGTTTATCGAGCAAAGGTACTCAAATATTACTCGAGGAACTCATTCTGGTAGATAATTTGCCAAGTTTCTCGAATAAATCCACGACAACATCATTCAAGGACTATATTCACCGGATTCATTAACACTAGAACTACCAGCCACTCTCCGTGCATATTTAGAACACCACGTACATCTTTAAAAAAAATGATAGAATAAGAAGAAATTCCAATAAATCCAAATGGTGATGCAAATACCGCATGAAAATCATGGAAAATCTCAAAAAACACATCCTTATAAAGCACTGCGATTTTTTAAAGAAACCGACCAGTCATTTCGACTACTTTGGTAGTTCCAGTGTTAAACAACCTCTACAACGAACCGAACCTATATCATTAATTCGAACACTTCATCCCGCGCGTATACCCGACAACATTAATGCTTCACCCAACGTCGATCATCCTAAAACATCGCTCAACGAGCTCACTCTCTCAAATCATCATCCAAATATCTCGGGCCAGTTCGTTCGTTCGTCAAGCTCGCTCGACGCGCTCAATCCCATCAGTGCCCTCCCCCAAGAGTCCTCAACCCCGGATTCGCACGAGTCGCCCTCCTCCTCCCCCCTCGGCACGAGCGCTACTTGTCCTCGTCGCCAAGGCACGGCGAGTCGCTCCTCTTCTGCACGACGTGCCGCCGCTTCCTCTGGCACCTGACCACGTGAGAGTTCAGGACGAACTTGTGCTTGAATCTGCGATCGCAGATGGGGCAGACCTCGCAGGGCAGCACGCCGCACTCCAGTCGTTTGTGCCTGCTGAGGGATGTGATGGCCTTGTAGGTGTTCCCGCACTTGTTGCACACGTACTTCGCGTCGCCATCCTTGTTGTCCCTCCTCCTGGGCGCCCTGTTGGGCTTGTAAGGGGTGGCCACGTCGGCCAGCTGGTTCCAGGATATCTCGCAGTTCTCCTGCCCGGGATGCATGTCGTGGGACAAGAGCATCGGCCCCAGGAGACCTGGAACGAAAGGAGGAAGGGGTTAGCCTCGAGATCGAGGTAGGCTCGTCTGCTGTCTCGCCTCCTCCTCGCTTACGACTTTATTCGTGTTAAATGCGCGAGAACGCCGATGGGAGTTTAAAGAGGATCGACGAGTAAGGCCTGGAGCACCTCGTGGAAGTATTCCGGATTTCCAATGTGGAATTATCGTGAGATAGTAAATAAAGAAACTAAATTTTAAGTTTCCATAAATTTTATGGAATAACCGTGAGCTTTTTAGGGGAGCTTAGGGGGATTTGGTGTGGTTTTGGAGTTTTTTGGGGAATGTTTGGTATTTCAGAAATAGCGAGAAGTGGAAATACGACGGGGTTTGGTGTGGTTGATGTAGTATAGGCGCTATGGAGATACCTTGAATATTATTATTGATATAAGGTATTTTTGTGATACCTTGAATGTTTCATGGCGAATTTCACCCACCCTGAGATACTTCAAGGTACTCCACAGGATCTTCGATAACATCGATACAAGTATTTTTGGAATTCTTTGACACTCTTGAGGTTCGCTAAAATACTTTATAAAATCGTCGACTAATCCAAAGTATTTTACACGATTTCCGGTATCCCCGAAAGATCCTAGAATGTTTTATCTTCGAAATCAGAGCTCTTTGATTATTATTATATCTTTTAAACTGTGTAAGGATATCGTTATCTCGGTATTTCAGGAAGATAATTGGAACAGTTTTGCTATAGATATATTTACTCACGGTTAATTATCTTCTATCGCAGGAATATGATAGATTTCGTTTTATTCAATGTCTCCGGGGTGCTCCAAACTTTTCATCGTGCGTTCTAAGTGTGGTATACATCGTAGCTTTGCTTTATGATCGTGCGATTAAAGGGAATATTTGCATCTTTCGAGTTCCGTTTAATCGTCTTTGGAAGTCCGCAGTGAATAGAGCTGCTGGCGCGAGATGTTAAAGAGAGCATAGAAAGACGGATAGAGAGAGAGAGAGAAGTGGTAAAAGGGCGACAGGAGGGAAGCCGAAAGTCGAGCAGTACAGGCTTATATAGAGCGTGAGGAGAACTTTAGAATCCATGACTTTTTGGCCTAGAAAATGTGAATCATGCCCAGGTTTTGCATGCCGATAAAATGATGGTTTCCAAGGTGTGTTCTCGTGTGATGAACAAAACTTATCGTGAACGCAGTTTTATATAATATATGTGTTTTATGATAATAATTACAAGGGGATAATGGGTCTGATATTTCGCTTGATATTTCTGTGTGCAGTGCTATGATTAAAAATACATCGATGCAATGCAATTTATGTCTTATTCTAAGAATGATACTGAGATGAGGGATTGGAGAACTGGTTGGAAGTTCTCCAGAATATCCGTACTTTCCTGCGGTGGATAAAGGGAGATCGTTGCAATGCGATTTGTTGGACCAGGTAATATGGGTGATAAATCTGGTTGCAGAAAATGTGTTTATTACACCGTGGAAAATCTACATAGCATCAAGTTATTCGTTAACTCGACTTTCCTCGTATGCAATATAGTTGATCATACACCGTGCGAGAAGTACTCACGAGATTTTCGAAGTTTTAGCGCTCTTTTGCTTTATACAAAAAAAAAAAAAAATGGCAACCGCCGTGAAATTCTGCGAGAAAAATTAAAAAATGTCAAGCAACGTAAAAGCTTGATATACGCAAACACGATGGCTTGTGATTTACAGCTATTGTAATATTTGTAAATTCACGAGGAAACACCATAGCCAAAAATCTTCATAAAATTTGAAGTCTATTCTAAATTACCATCAATGTTAGAGTGTAAGTACTGGACTGACTTTTTCTTCCAACAGTTATAAAAAAATTAGTACAACATTTTTTCGAAAATTTCAACGGAAGTACGTTATTCCTGTACATTCCGCGACATTATTTTACGCACGCTTGAAGTCACCTACCGCTGATTACTTAGCGCCTATTATACTTTAATATAGAAAAACTATGCGTTCCTATTTCTGCGTCTTTCTTATCGTCTACTTTGCACCGCTTCAACTATTTAACAAGTACCTTAATCATAAGCCCTTGGTTTAACGGCGGCCTCGTCGTCGGTTATACAGTCTTTTCGTCTTGCACTACGTACAATTAAACTTTACATATATATTTGTGTACACGTAATTCCTGCGTCGTTAGATGCACGCAATAATAATTTAATGCCCCTTTTATATACATAACAACGGAACGAAAAATCGAAGAGCTTTCTCGCCAGTAGCGCAAACCAATTTGCGCTTTAAAATCATTTCCTTATGCTCGACTACGAAATCGGAGCTATCAGCAGTCGGTGAGAGCTTTTCCAGCCGTAATTTAGGTATAACTACATAATGCACGAGGTTTCTTATCACATTCGCGTTTCCACTTCTAAGGCATGTTTCGTCGTCGATCAGGCTGGCCTTTTATCGCCGTAGGCGCCTCTCATTCTTCACGTATATCACGATTATTTCCTTCTACTCGAGCGTTGATCGAATCGTCTTATATTTATACGTCGTATATTTGAAATGAAGTACGAATATTCATTTCTTATCTTACTTTAGGAAGCATTAATCAAAAAATATCCGTGCTGCGCGATGTATTTAAACTGTGTACAGCAAATCGAATTTTCTTTTTCCGGAATTCTCTTCTTCAATTATTCTCACAACGATGGAAAGGGAATTTTTCCGGAATTCGCGGTAAAAGCAGAATAAATATTTCGATGAAAGTATTATAAAAAATTTCTCGTTGTGCAACTACCCATCGTTGTCGATATATTAACGTCTACTATATGCACGTTAAAAAAATTCGTATGAAAAAATAAATCAGAAACGTTTATTCCGTTATCCAAGTACCACAGCGAAATAATGAAAAGTCGCGGAAATCCCGTTACAAATTTCACATATACTTTTCATTAAGAAATTACGAGGCGGTTCTTTCGACCGCTTCGACAGTTCCCTCGTTAAATACAATTTCGTCGGACACGGTTTCTCCTGACTGTCTATTTGCTCGGAATTATATATATTTAATGATATATTTAAATAACCGATCCTTGCGAGCAATTCTCGATCCTATATGGAGCGCATAGGAAGTGAAGAACCAACAAGTAGTTTCACGACGTTTCAACTCCGTTGTGCGTTCTCATCGGGTATAAATTCTAGAATTTCAATAATCTTAGAAACTGCGATTATAAAAAAGGATAAAAGAGGAAAAGGAAGAAATTTGTGGCGTAAGTAGATAACACAACAGTGTGCAAAGGGAGATTAAGCGAAGAACGCGCATCTTCTATCATCGACCGTAAATAAGACGGAGACCCAAAAGTCCTGCGGAGATAAACATCCACCTCCGCTCCATCTAGGATCAAGAATTTCCCTCGAGGCTCGGTTTTTTAAATATATCATCTCTCAAGGTCATCCCACGAGCGCGATCCACCCTCTTAAATGGTCTCGTACAGCTCCCTCTTTCTCCTGCACGATGCCAGATGGTGAGTGAGCTTGAATCTGTGAGTGAACTTCTTCCCGCAAATCTGGCAGCTTTGCCTTGGCTCGACGCCGCACTCCAGCCTCTGGTGCCTCCTCAAGGAGGTCTCCAGCTGGTAGCCCTTGCCGCACCTGGTGCACTTGTGGATCACGGGCCGCCTCTCGTACGTCAGATTCTCGATGCTCCTGACGGTCAGCCGCGGCACTGCGGGGCAGAAAGGAGAAGGGATTACGGCTCAGTGAGCGCTCTTTCGTTCCTTCGATCACGACTCGAGCCCGAAATCTTAAGAGTCCCCTTTGATCACAAAGCGCGTTGAACTTTGTCCCCAGCTTCGATCGAAGGATCCGGCCTTTTTTTTCTGCTTGGCCCTCGGAAAGGAAAATAGGCTTGTCTTTGGTTCACGCGCGATTCCATTGCTTTCTTTACAAGTGCGAAGAAGCGGGGAGGAGAAGTAACAGGATTAGAATTGTTGGGTTGTTACTCGTGTTTTTATGAAGATGTGGTGGTACTTTATTTGAGACTCTTTTTATGCTGTTATATCGAGAGTAGATAGTTTGCGTTAAGAGGGCGATAGATTGTGCGTGGTTTTTGTATTTGAACTCTGTTGTGATGATGAGAAGTTTATGTCTAGATTTTCTTATAATGTTAGGTGTAGAAAGAGGGGAACTGTTTTTTAGATGTTGCTGTTAAAGATTAACTAAGTTTTGACTTGGTTGAGATTAACTTAGTAGCGGAAATTATTAAATTACCTATCTGGAGAAGAGTGATATTTCATAATCAAGAAAAGCCTGCTAACTGAATTTGGTTTCAGGGTTTTAGTAATCGATTTTGATTAAAATTTGTTTAATCAATTGATAATAATTTGGTATTATTGCGGTGCGAATAAAATATCTGAGATAGCAAAAGCTTGTGGATGAAATAATTCGATTTGAAATAGAGCGTGTAATTGGAATTTTGCTTGCAACTTAGGATAGACGAGGGAAGGTTTAGAAAAGCGATCGAGGTGGAGGAAAAAGCAAATCTAACGTAGCTAAGCTTTTATCGTGGTGTTCGTATGGCGGTGATGTGTGTTGAGAGCTGAGAGACGGTAATGTGAACGCGCTAATATCCCCGAGGCTCGTGAGGTTTAAGCGTTTGCACGAATTTTGGAAACATTCAGAATTATTTGACAACAGCTCGAAGGATTGCAGTATTATTTGAGAATACAGAAGAGGGAAACGTGGCTCAGAAGTATTTACCATATTTATTTGCTTTTAATATATTCAGAGTGATGTACGATTAAAGCTTTACCTGTATTTGGCACCGACTTCTCTCCTAGAGAATTGAAAGATCTGCATATCGATAAGAATTCAGTAATAAAGTATATGGGGCAGGAATGATTTATTGACGATCCTTTGTTTTCGCTAATACAATAATCACAAGCATAATTCAAATAATGCATCGAATTGTTATTATTGTACCATCGATTATATGGCTAGGAAATTTTGTGTATCAAACTAGGTGTCTTTTAAATATTTTTGACACGTTTTTCTCAAAATTCATCGGCTATCTATGACTATAATCGCTGTTACGTTCGTTATAGTTATAGATCTGTGATTTTATTGCGATATTTGTTAAACCTTTTTTCAGCCGCTCTTTGAATTACGATCAATAATTCTATATTAGAAGGTGGCAGATTTACTCGGAGTCTTTTTCATCCTACGCTTCTTCGTAGTCGAAAGACGTGTACAATGTATAAGGCGCGCCTCGTTGCAGTCTGAAATCACAGTCATGCTCGATTAGTATAATACATCAAATTATCCGATTATTCGTACAAAGCAACGAATAATATTTTAAGGTGGGAAATTGATTTCAAATCCTTTATTTCTGGATTTCTTCATAGGTGAGTAAGGGCCGTGGTAAACATAAGAAACACCTCCTTCTCTGAAATCACAATAATTTTCGATTAGTGTAGTGAACAACGTTTGCTCGAACTTTTCATCGTCTCGAGATTCTATTAATATTCTTAAAAAGCTTAAGATTTATTTCTCATCGATGCACGAAGAGATCTAATTCTCATGTGGGGTACTAAATTTCTAGACGCCATTTACCATCGATGCTTTATTCGGAGATGAACAAGAAACATCATTCGTCCCAGAAATTCTTTCTCGACATAAGTTTCGATTCGCTTTCACCATAAAACGTACACACATTAAGAAAGAAGGGAGCCATCGCGTGGAATCTATTCACAATAGATCAAACTCCAAGTCTTTGTGCTCCGATACGGGATTTAACCATTTCGGTACGAGCGTCGGATATATCCGACATCCACCCGATAACCTGTATGAACGAGTGCCGGATATATCCGGCATCTATGCGACGCCATGTATTCTTCTGTATACAATTTTGTACATAATCTTATGTAAGCATTACTTATATAATTAAGAGTTTTACATAAATATCGTTTAATATCGAAGCTGCAAGCAACACTCGCTATAAGAAACATTGTTTTATTAAACACAGTTCTTATTTAAGTCTTAAGAAAATATTCATACAAAAAAGCACCGACCACGTGCCACGCGCGCATTTTCGTACCGAAAGGGTTAACACCCAGCATCCCTTTATTTCAACACGACACCGCATTCCTTTATCCACTATCATAGATTCCAACATCATTTTTCCCAAATACGTTCGGCCTTGTTCGAGGGCTCCAGCGTAAATTCTAAGCGAGTTTCACAAAGCAACAAGATCATCGCGTAATCCTGCCGCGCAAATGGTCGGTCGTGACGTCACGAGGGCGGGATCGCGCATGCGCGTCGGCGCAGCTGTCACCAAGAAATAAAACCAGATCGCGCAACGAAGCAGGACCAAAACGAGAATAACGCGGTATCGAAGGTGGAGCATTTAAACGCGTGTTCGGGGTACAAGTAAATCATAGATAAGGACAATGAGTTCAGCGTGATTATCCAGGAATCGTGGAGCGTCGCGCGGTGCCGCCACTGGCCGAATTCTGTACAGCGTGCGTATATACAAATCATCGAGGTATTCTAGCGCGACTCCTCGGTCCGTCATATGTTGATATAGTGAATGAGCCTCGCGTGCGATTGCCAGCGGTGCTTGTGCTTGAACTTCCTCCCGCAAATCGGACACTCGAAGGTCGGATCCTTCCCGCACTCGACGCGCAGGTGTTTCTTCAAGGAGTCCCGCCACATGTACTGCTTGCCGCACTGGTAGCACGCCCAGGACTTCTTCGAGGTGGCTGGAAAGAAAAATCGGCCGAATTAATCGACGGGACGGGCCTCGTGTAGCCGCGACAAGCGTCTTTTGTCAAAACATCTAGAAGCTTTGCCGTGGAAGATTTCAGTGCGACTTTCGTCGGATTTTTCGCGTAAGCTTCTCCTTGGAATTGGGAGGGGAATAGTTTTCTCTCCAAAATCGTGAATCGCCTCTTTCTCTTCTTCCTGTGACTCAATGGTTTTTTTTACTCTCTTAAGTTTCCGCGGGAAGGGCGGGTCTTTCTTCTGGTTTTTTTTATCGAGTGAATGTTTTTGATTAACTCGTGAATAATATGAAGCGTGATGAATCGCGTCGCTGAGGTTATTATTTGGACGTTCAAAAAAGGGGTTGTTAAGTAAAAAGATTATTGTCGTTAATTACTTTTCGACCGGAGATTTGTTCCATCGACACGGTTCTTTTAAGTTTCTTGCGTCGTTGGTTCATGAGAGGGAAAGTCGCGAGTTCTTCGAAAATCTGGCGATATAATTGATAATGGGGCGAACAGTATTTTTTTCTCGCTGTTTCAATGCAAGGTTATCAGAGATATGTCGACAAAGGGCGGAAGAGATGTATATTAAGTTTGTATTCACAAGAGTCAATCCTAAGGATAATCACGCCAAACTGATGCAATTCACGAACGCTTTTATTCAGAATCCAGACAAACCTTTGCAATGTTTAGAAATTTGTCATTGCACTTTCGATAATTTCGGGTTGTCGCTTCTACATCGTGAATCAATCGTTCGAGCGCCCTTTTCCGATCTACATCAAGAACATTCATTCCATCATCGCAGTAGATTCATCAAATTTTGTACTTTGCTTTTATCGATACATACGGAATTTGACAAAACTCTCGTAAATCAGATCTCCTTACCCTCCATAAAGACTTATATGGAATACAGGAGTAAAGAAAAAAAAAAAAGTAAAATCAATTGCATCGCTTTTCATTACAAGTAAAAGAACATAAAACTCCATTCGATCCTCGGAATCAGCTCGTCAATTAGATATTGACCCTTTGTAACGACAACCTTCAAATTCATATCGAGTTTTACTACATCAAATTCTCCGCCTTCTTTATACAAAAGAGCACTTGACTTCTCGTACAATCTTCCATGACATCTTTCGCACACTCCCACGCACACAGGTCGACGACCTTGTTTCGATATAGGCTGAGTCAGGAGCATTCGATACTCCTCATCGTAACTACGTTTACAAAATCATCACTCCGGTTCATCCTATATTATCCAACATACAAGGTTTCCATGTGATCGTTTCTAGTTGCCAACTTGTCATTCAACGTCGATCGCGACGTATGAAACTCTCGCTGCGTCTTTCATTCCCGTATCCGGTTCAACCCTGCACAGTACATACAGTAATCCGCGCCACACTCTGACGCGTTTGTCGATTCACAGCTCGAGCACAAAGTTAATCCTTTGAGGACGAAGGTCGGCAAATAGCCGCACGAGGCCTTTTATCGATTTCACTTCCATGTTCCACACTTGGAATCTCTTTCGTAAGCGCTTATTTGGGATAAGATGGCCTAATTATTTCCGATGTTGTATTTTTTATCCTGAATTATTAATGTATAATATATTCTGCGTGGAACGCAGGAGTGAAATGGATAAGAAAGCTCGGGCGCTTATTAGTCGATATTTGTCCGCAAGGGGTTGACATGGAAAAACCATACACGGTCATTCCAATAGCTCGTAAGACGGTTTTAACCCTTTGACCGCTGAAAGATGTAATGTGATATATGAAAAGTGTAAATTTACGTCCTCCGCATTTTTTTTTACCGCAACACCTTTTACTGTTTTATCAATCGATTCAACATGGAATCCATCACTCCGTATAACATAGCAACTAAGTATCGACAATTGTTTCGATATCCCTCAAATTAATATAGCTTAAAAGGTTACTTGAACTAAATTGATAAAATGGATACTTTGATTTATTCGCAATTATTATTTTTTCAAACCCAAAGGCTGATATTAAATCCCCGAGTACTCTCTTGGTCACTGCTCACAGCGACTGACACGCAAACAACTGTATTACCACATTCCTCCGAAAGCGCGCCATAATCAAAGGATTAAAACCTTCCATGTGCAATATAGCTTTTCAAAACTACTATCGAAAGCACGTGTACTGTCCAGGGTTTGGCTGCTTTCAAAGCAGGCTCGATCGGAGTCTAGCGGAAAATTCGGGTTATGCGAGAGAAAGGCGATTGATCAGGGAATTCTTTTATTATCGACAATTTATTATCGACATCCAGTCGCGCAAGGTGGGCACCGGATTCGCACGGGGTTAGAGGTTTATGCGGTGCATGCACTTCGCGTGCGACTGCCAGCGGTGCTTGTGCTTGAACTTCCTTCCGCAGATCGGGCACTTGAACGTCGGCTCCTTGCCGCACTCGACGCGGATGTGGTTCTTCAGGGAGCCCCGCCAGAGGTAGCGCTTGCCGCACTGCAGGCAGACCCAGGTCTTCTGCAAGTAGACTGAAAAAGAAGAAAGGTTCGGTGCGATTAGCGAGGAAAGTGCGGAGCTGGGAGTCGCGAGATGCGCTTCGCATTGTCGAAATCGGCATTGTTTTTGTGCCGTACAGCTCTGCTCGCTCGGAATGGATGATCTTTGATTTATTTTCTAAGTAAGGTTTTTAAGTAAGAGGCTGTTAAAATGATGTTTATGGCGATCTTTTCGAGAGAAAGGTCGGTTAAGAGGTGCTTTCGGCTTTTTTTTTTTATCGATTATGGAGGGCGACGTCGTTCTTCACGTTGAACTTGATCGTTAGTATCTCGTATAGGGTTATTTATTCACGGCATTGAACAGAGTTAAACGTGAAGCGCGACTGTGAATCACGATTTTTGCGCTAGCAGAATTTCGTTTGAGTGGTTTTACAAATGAAACGAGTATTACATGAACACGTTCCTGGAACTGAAGGAGTATTTTCTAGAACCTGAAATGTATAGATCGTTGGGCAACGAATCGTTTTATTCGATGATCAGGGAGAAAGAAGTATAAAATAAACGACAATACTTTGGAGAAAATAGGGTTGTGCGTTTGATTTAATGGTTTCTATTGTTGGATCGTTTAAAAAAATCTCTCGATGGTCAGAGTTTTGGGGAAAATAACTTTCCTGGGTTCGTTCGGTGGTTTTATGCTGTAAGAATTGAATGCGTGAGGGTTTATTCATGTGAACGTGTTTCTAATGAACTAAATTCGAGTCTTTATTAAGATGACAACAGATTTGAATATAATTTCGTATGTACAACGATTTGGAAGCCCGAGGGTGAAGGAAGAAGGTACCTAATTTACACGAATACTTCGTTCCTCGACGATACAATACCACGATTAACACTGGCTATTTTTTCATTGTACACGTTTAACACGTTTTAGCGGAATGCTTGGGATGCGTATAACAAAATAATTTCACACGCGAAATATCTATTGGGGTTGGCGCAAGCTCGTTTTATTTCGATTTTCAAATCCTTGTCGCGAATCGAATTAACGATGAATCGTGGAATACAAAATCATGGCGAAAGGGAAATTGAGCGTTCGTATGGAAATGGTTTTTGAGAAATTCATCTCGTCAGTCTTAGCTGTTGCACAGCCTCTGGGCTTTTTCCTCTTCCAGAAAAGGACGACGTCTTCTTCTTGTTCTCCTGGAATCATTTCTTTCGCTCCGCGTCGACTCTTTCACGCTGTAACTTCGCTTTGCGACTCGTCAACGCAGAAATCCACGCTCGTCGTGGAATTTCTCTTGCGGAAAAGGAACTTAATCTTTATATAATAATTATAATTAATTCATCTACAAAAGTGATCATCTATAAAAGAAATCAAGTCCACGTTGCGTGGCTTTCGGGTTTTGAGAGATGTCACACACGCGCACAGAAACAAAACGACGAATCTTATGGAACAGCAAAATTGACTCAATAAGTAAAATAACGCTTGCAATTTTCTTGCACAAACATCTGCCGCGCAATGTTCTTCCGCGTTCTTGTACAAAAGAGCTGTCCTGACGATGAACTTTCGACGCAAGACTCTCCAAGTGTCATATATTGGATCAATGGATAATTTCGTAGTCTTTCTCTTTCAACGAAAGTTTGTCCAGAAGAAAAAGGAATTACATAATGTCTTATGCATCACTTTATAGCCCTAGTCCAGCCCTCCCAAATCGATAACGAATTCCTTTTCAATCCAAAGGACTTCCCCCTCTAGTAGAAAAAAAGCTACATATCCAAAGAAATCATCCGAATTAAAAAATTGTTTCGATCAGCACAACCAGGACTTCAAAGTAAGCCAGGAATCATTACGAATATCCTTTTTCCTCGAGCAACATTCCGTTAGAAACAAGATTCCGCAAAAGTATCCATCCATCGAACACTCCATACCTTCGATGCTCGACGATGTCCACTTTGGAACACCGCAAAATGGGCCAAATAACTTTCGCGGCCATAAATCAGAAACGAAACTAAGAGAACGAACGATCGCGCTATTATTCTCCTCGCAGTTCAACCTGGCTGCTTCCACGTGCCGGAAGGAGAGGTCCGTCGGTAAGGTCACCCGCTGCACGATCTCGATCGTTATCGAGAGCGCGGAACGTGCAAATTCGAGGTGAGGTGCGACTGCAGCCTGTGCTTGTACTTGAACCTCTTGCCGCACAGGACGCAGCTGAACTTCGGCTCTTTGCCGCAGAGCCGCAGGTGGGTGTACATCGAGGACTTCCTGGCATAGATCTTGCCGCAGACTCTGCAGGGGTACACGGCTATTTGGGCTGCCTCACCTGAAAGACAGATTATGAATCGTGCGTGCGTGCATGATGCGTCTGGTTCACTCTCGATCGCGATCGAGAGTCGAGGGCGCTAGTGCCTTAACCCCTTCCGCAGGAGCAACGGAGCCAGCTGAGCATAGCTGGGCGAATATTACAACGGATATGCGGAACCGCGCTAAGGGCAGTAACTGCGAATGTATTAAATAAAGGTGGCTATCGCTAGTAGTATCGAGGGTGAGAGTGTTTTGTCTGCATCGCAATGGATGATCGAGGTAATTAAAGAAATTTTGTGGTATATTTGGTTACGATTGTCGATTGCAAATGTACGAAACAAACGTGGCTATTGTCAGTAGTTTTGGTGGTAAAAGTGTTTTATCTGCATCGCAACCGATGATTTAGGTAATTAAGGAAAATTCTCTGGTATATCTGGTTACGATTGTCGATTGCAAATATACGAAACAAACGTTGCTACTGCCAGTAATTTTAGGGGTAAGTGTATTGTCTGCATCGCAACCGATGATTTAGGTTATTAAGGAAAATTTCGTGGTATATTTGATTACGATTGTTTGTGGATAAATCGCAGTGGAATGGATTAAGGGGTAGAAGGTGCTTGGGATCTTGAGAGGGATGAGATGGTGGGGGTTCTACAAGCGTATCATCGTGTACTTCGTTGCAGGTTTTCACACGGTGTTTGGCCAATGGAATCTCGGTTGCTTGAGTTTTTCCAAGGTCGTTGCACATCCTCGACACGGGACTCTGCATCTCGCTTTGTTGAGTAGCGAGCAGAAGGAGGGATAGATTTTAATTTTACAAGGAGACGTAAACTAGGCTCGAATTGTTTTTTATCGTTTCTTTAGGCTTTCGGGATATAAATTCGATTTTTATAATAAATCGGTGCATCGGCTGATCGAGGTATTCTATTTTTCGTCCCAATCGCTATGAATATTATACAAGATCGACTATGGCAGCCTGTCGAATATCTTTTTGATTCTTGAATCCCTTAATAGGATCAAATGGAGTTATTCTATATGTAAATGGGAACTTAAATGTATGATACAAGATGGATCAAGGTATTCTTTGCAGCTTTATTTCCCTTCGTGAGTAATATGCGGAATGAGTTTATCGATCGTCTACGACATTTCACATCTCAATGTAGTTACTGAAAATCCCTTAAGCCGGGTACGAAGCAACGGGGTTTATCGCGCAGCTCTCTAATCGCTTTACTCGCGACGAAGCAATGGCTCTGGATGTACGATGTATCACAAAACGAACATATTTTCCAGCACTTCGAGCCAGCATAATCTAGCATAAATAATAATCTCGACGCGGACAACAACAGCCGCGCTTTCCAAAACCAAAGATCGCAACGAAGTTTCGATGAATTCCGTGGCGATCCTGTAAATCGATGGAAAAAATCGCAGATTAAAAAACAGATTGTCAATGTACAGCACATTACAAAAGGTACTCGCGTGATTCACGTTAAACACATATCTTCACGCTCATTTGACGAGCGTAGTACCTTATTCGACAGCCATTATTGCACGCATATCTGTCACGCTGCAAAGCGCTTTCAGGAAACAAAATGTCAGAGGGTGCTTAGCGATCTAGCAGAAGCGCCATCAAGCTTATCGAGCGAAGGATCGATGAACTTTCTCATCCTTGTCAAGTTTCCTCGATCGCTCGAGGATGCATCTGCAAATCGATCCGTATCACTTCGCACAATTCTCGAATACGAACCGTACTTTATCCGACATTACTGAAAAACACCGCATCGATCGATATTCGACTAACCGAGCAGGATGATTAGAGGTACTATTTCCTATTATTATTACCAAGAACACTTTCAGCGGGTTAGAAAGCGGTTTCGAAACTGGAGAAGTGAGAAAGTAAGGAAAATGGAGGCGCAGATCTGGAAAACAAAAGCGTCGCGTAAAAATCCGCGAGACGAGAGAGACGATTCTCAATCGCTTCGCGGCTCCTCGATGCCCGATCATTCGGGGATGTATTTGTGGATCGATCTGTGGTGTTTCGTGAGGTGGTGCTTGTGTTTGAACCTCCTGCCGCAGATCTTGCAGGGGAAGCGCGGCTCGATGCCGCACTCCATTCGCTTGTGCAGGTTCAGGGACTCCTTCCACTTGTAGGTCTTGCCGCAGGTGTAGCAGGGGTAGATCGAGCGCGAGAAGCAGAGCTGCATCCCTGAAATCACAGGGCAGCAGTGTTTTTATCGCGACGCAGAGAGGGCTACGTCTTTCCTGATCCCCTTTCTATTCTCTTTTATTCGTTTCTCTTTTTTTGGTTTTTGCAAGTCTCGGAATTTGTCGAGTCACTCGATGCTCGAAAATCCCAGGTAAATCGTGATAATGCGATACTAGAGGTACGCCTGAAATCGCAGAGTCGCGCTTTTGCTCGTCGTCCAAGGAGGATCTTCGTCGATGCTGCGAGAGAAGTGTTTCCTTCATTGAACTTTGGCATCCGTGAGAATAGACATAGAGTTTATAGTCCTACTCTCCTGTTAAACGTGCAACAAACCTTTGCGAAGGATCCCAGGAGTTGCGGGAATCGTATCGATGTAATGTTATCTACGAAACGTGCCTGAAATCACAGAGTGGTGTTTTTACTCATCGTGTTAAAATCATTTGTTACGAAGCGAATGCTGCATCGTTTACTTGTTTGTTACCCAGTAGCCTTTGTATGGATCGGTGCTTTCTTGCGACTCATTGTCCTTTGGACAAAGATTGTATAAATTATGGGAATGTAAGGTGATTTTTGAAGTGTGCCTGAAATAAAGTGGTGATTTTAGTAATCATCGTAGTGTTTTTTTTTTTTTTTTTTTTTTTTAGTAAAAGACGATTATCGCGGTACTGCACTGACAAAGTCTCTGCAGTGGTTTTGG